>NMRB01002766.1:48613-67008 GCA_002633025.1 Notospermus geniculatus
GTCCCCCCCCCCCCCAATGCGATTCTGTAGAATATCTCCCACAGGACGTTTGCATAAGGAATGATGGCTGATTTTGTCGGTAGCGAATTGCGGCGACCTGTGTTGATCGTGCAAGAAATGAAATTCTATCTCACATTTGGCAATACGACAACATAATATCGAGTTACCAAATACTGTTAGATACATTATACAAAGTACTAATGTTATAAATCGATTGCTTATAACTGCACAACCGGGAATGAAAAGGCATTTCCTCAGGATCGGATGGGCACGTTTTTCTCTTCTACGCCTCTGGTACCAAGCTGCAGATACGAAGATAACCTGAGAAGTAAGAACGCCATCGCAGACTGTTTGTAAGGAAAGGATATGCTACTCATGGATGTGACATTTCACATGTTTCATGCGGAATGACCGCAGACTCATCGCCAAAATCAGCAAATCGAATTCCCAACAATTTCATCTGTATTGGGGAGTTGACCGAGATTTACTAGCAGCCAATAGGTACCATACACTCTTAGCCAAAAAGGTTCTTTAGGGGTTCTTTGTGCCACACCAGAGGAACCCCAAGGTTCTATAGAACCTTCTGTAAAGAACCCAAAAGGGTGCCATGTAGATAGAACCTTTCTGTCGCCAAAGAACCCATAAATGTTCCAGTTAGAACCCTTTTCTGAGGGAAAGGTTCTATCTGGAACCTCTAGGGGTTCTTAAACAACCGGAGGGTTCTTAAATCAGAGGGTTCTCCTGGTGTGGCACCAAAGAACCTTTTCGGCTAAGAGTGTATTATGACCCTGAAAAACACAAAAGGGTAAAAAGTTTGTGCACAACAGGGAGCGATTGCCACAATAGAAATGATTGGCCCACGTCGATTCTACCTCCAAATACCATTTGCAGAAGGTAAATGTATGTACTCGATAAGGAATTATTGCCTCCTTCGTTAAATATATGTAGGTTTAAACTCTTTGCACTTACATTCATTTCAAATGTGTTGTTCAATATTTTGAAGTGAAAAGCCGGTGCCAATCGCAAACACAAACGAGCAACATATCAAGCATTCTGAAGGCAATACGGAATGTCAGAAAACGCATAAAAAGTGCGTCAGTCAGTCAATGCGTCTGAAAAAAGCGGAATCTTCTGTCCCGAGAAATATGACAGTGAGAACCGTCTCGGTAGCTACAACAAAGGACTCACTCACAGATAAATGTCCGTACAGTGAAGTATTTGCCGACGTTTTTTATTTATATATGTGCGGGATAACACCAGTTATTCTCATTGGAATCGTACTTAATATTCTCACCTTGATCATTCTGCACATGCGTGCACTGCGCAGCGGTTCCACGGCAATATTCCTACTGCGTATAATTGCCGGCAACGATCTCTGCTTTCTAACCTGCTGCTTAATCTATTTCTCCATTCGACATATGCTTGTTTACGTCACTCGACCGCTGGTTGTCTTCAGCATGCGAGACATTGATATAGGACCGGCAGTGTTCTATGCATCGATGCCATGTTATTTCATAACTTTGCAGATAAGAAATTAGTTGGTTGTGCTCGCAACTTTCAAGAGATTCTTGAGCATTGCCTTCCCTCTGTGGGCCAGAGCTCACTCAACCAAAACCGGACACCAATGTAATCCAGGAGGACCACAGGTTAGTGGTCATTGGAGACCATCAGTTTATGGTGCAAAATATCCACCCGGAAGACGCCGATGTACAAAATACTGTTATGATCCCAGTTGGGAAATCCGTGGGATCTATTTGTCCCATCTGTCCGGAAGTGCACAGTCGTCTCAAACGACACGTCACTATCAAACATCTACCATGGTACGTGGCAGGCTATTCAGCTTGTTGGCAATGCAATGTTCAATGTGGCTCCACCCGTATCGTCTTTAAACATCACCCTCAAAACTGGGAGTCGGAATTGGTAATGCCTTTTTGGAGGGAGATGGTCCACAATATATTTTGCGGCCTGGCAGATTACTTCGGAGTCGTTAACTTGAATGGTTTACTCCAGTTAGTTTTATCTAATGGATGGTACCCAATCTCCTCTTCCCAGACAACAGCATACAATTCACCTTTCCTGCCGATAGAGCAGTCTTGGATGCACGAGTACGAGCGCCATTATAGTCCTGATTACAGTCCAAACACTTATTTCTCACCGTCTCCACCAAACAGGATTATCTGCATGTTGCACTGGAGGATTATTACTGAGATATTCGCTCGTCTGACGCCGGACTGGGTTGAGTTTCTGTGTTCTTTGTAGTTGGTTTTCAGTAAGATTGCAGGTTGTTTTGTCATAACCCTTACCATGGTGGGTGATACGACATTATGACCTTTACTTACAGTATCCCAGCTTTAAAGTGGGTTATTGTTACATTCTCTGCCAGGTTAACAGTTCAATTTTTTGTGTTATTAGACTATTTAAAACTACTAAACGGGTTTCCATAACAGTCCTAGAAGCTGAGTAACAACATTTTTCTTCGTTGACTTGCATGAGTAACCGTCTAGTGTGAATGAGTGTTTATGTTCTTCTGACATAACCTAACCTTGGAGGGGCTCCGGGTCTCTTCCCTGTCATCGCTTCGGGTGACCTAGCTTAGAGCGGGTAAACCGTGGCATTGTTCGAAGTTGGTTGTCTTCCATAACTTAGCCCTTATTGAATTCTTCGAGTATTTCATGTAACACACTTCCTCTATAATGATTGTTGCAAAGGCTAACAGGTTTAGATTCTGCACCTTGTTATTTTATACTCCAATTTACATCGAGGTTTACTGTTTCTATTTGCGACCGTTGCACTTGTTAAACTATATTTTCATCCCGTTCACCTCGTTCCAGTTTCGCTACACCGTCAGAGCCAGCATTCAGACTTTTTCTTAGTCTCTGAAAATTCACAACCAGTGGAGTGAATTAATTTGAGAGCCAGTCACACATCAACATACCTCTGCTATGAAGATTGCCTGAAGATCAACAACCATGACAACAGTACCAAAACCAGAGGATTGGTATAGCTTGTTTTTTGCTTTATTTGACATATTTATTGCAGGTAGGTTCTCGAAGGAGCAAAAAAAAATTTATATATATATTATTTACTTGACGCATGCGCAAGAATCAAACGGTCTACAAACTCGCAAAGGTCCATTCAGGACCATGATGCGTGAAATGACTAATAAAAAGAATGTCGGAAGAGTTGCTATGTTTGTCATAAGCGTTTCCGTTGTCTGTTATATCCCTAAATTCTGGTCTTTGGGCCTTGAAATGAGAAGAAATCGCTGTTCAGGTCGCCATGAAACAATGCTCCGAATTAACGACTGGGACCATGCGTATGGCCACTTTCTCTACATCATTGGTATTGCTATCGGTCCGCTCATCCTTATATATATTCTTAACACATGCAGCGCTAATCATCGCATTGAGACGGGCGCTGAGTCGAAGGAAGTTGATGAAGGCCGAACCCGGAGCCCAAACCAAACCAAATCAGACCGACAATGATCAAATACAAGCGACTGTCATGGTCATTTCATTGGCGGTTGTGTTCACTGTTTGTGAGACACCGGGATCACTCCATCGATTTGTCAAAATTGCAGGCGTGTCATTCTCAGCTGATGACCTTTTTTCAATTACGCCCGAAAAGGTGGATTGCTGCTTGTCATTATTATCGATTCCGCGGTAAATTTCGTAGCGTATGCTCTATCGAACAGAACGTTCCGTCAGAGCTTCATTACGCTGATTAGAATCAAATACATGTAGATAATTATACGCGGGCAAGAGTTTCCCTCTGAACGAGTATGTAATAATATATTTCTAACTAACTAATAATATATTTCCATACCTGGAAGCGGGGACATTTTGAACCTAGGCTTACATGTATTTCATGTTCACTTTTTGTCGGTCAGTCCCCTATGCCGTCATAAAGTGCATGCATGATGCATGGGCATAATGTAAGTACATCCCTCAGCATTAATTTATCTACACGACGTCTTTTTAAATATCTTGTGAACAAATTGACCTAATTTGGTCGGGTTTGTGTTATGTGAAATTTCCGTGCGTTGGTCAAATAAGTCCAGCGCTTTTGAGTGATTGCTTTCACGACAACATTATGTAATCAGCCGTCAAAAATGGCTGTAAAAGTCAACTTTTGTATTCTCAACTGAATTTTTTTTAAAATATCGGGGAGATAAAGGTAGCCAGTTGTTAAACACTAATTGTGGAAGTTCTTGGTAAATTTATTCAGCACTTTTGATGATATGGACGTTTTTCAACAGCTTCCAAAGGCCAAATTCATGACACTACGTTTGACGTGTGCCATGGCCCTAGTCAGTAAGCACCTAATCGCAAGGCTTGTTTTTTAAATTCGTTATTCATAGTCAATTGGCTTAATCCTCGTCCGAGAAAATTTTGCGTTCGCCCCAATCATTTTCCCGATTCGTCCAATCTTTCATTGATCCTCTGGCGAGGTTGGATATGTGAATGACTAACCTAAGGCGTATTGGACTTGATGCCTATTATTGACCTATTGACTTGAACTCCGGTATTTTAATTGATACCATTGTTCACGAAACGACACTTTTCATTCATAAACCTGCCCGTCATCGGCTTAATTTGGTCACGTAACTCAATTATTAACATGATCCACTGGTCACATGTTACGGTAACGTGACGAAAAATTTATTATTCATGACGTCTTGGCAGTCTGAACAGGGGCTGTGTCAACCATTGCAATCAGATCACGCAAAGCTTCTGGGGAAAAGCTTTTTTTCTCAAAAACTGTTATGATTTTCCGAATGGAACTTTAACAGGATTATTTCTTATGAGTGTTTTCAAAATGTATTGCAGAAATCAGAAGATTTTCACACAAAGTAAAAAATGTTGATTTTGTAGCCTTTATTGACAGCTGATTAGCCTTTCTAGAGGCCAACAAGCTGGAGTGGAAACGAATTGGTGAAATATCGCGGTTAAAGTTGACGTGAACGAACAAAAAGCCCCCATGCAACGAGCAAGAGAACTGCAAACGCCCTGCAAACACCTCAAACGAAGACTCAGAACAGGATAGACCCCACGAGGCGCCACCTTATTTGTCTTCGAGCTTTCGAGGTGTCAACATCCTCTGGTGAGCTCCTGCTGAACACTTTTTTTGAAAGAAAATAATTGACCCAGCTGGGAATCGGACCCGCGCCTTGTTATCTCTGTTCCACCGTCTTCCCCATTCGGCCACCGAACTTTTTGGAAGACTTCTCTTGTTTTCTCTTATTCGTAGTATTATTATGTAAGTCGAAGACCTACGTCTAGTGTAAGAGGTATCCGGAGATGTTGACAGCTCTGATGCCTGAAGGCAAATAAGGTGGCGCCCTCCTGGCGTCGTGGGGTCTATCATGTTCTGCATGAGCCTTCATTTGAGGTGTTTGCAGGACGATTGCAAGGTAAAATGAGTGCACATATTATGACGACATCCTGGAAGCACTTTACCCTAAAGGTCTCGGGCCACTTGTGCGTTTTGCGCTGCGTGATGCGTCAAATCTTTTGTTATTTTCCGCCGTTCTGCTTCGTAACAAAAGATTTGCCGCATCACGCAGCGCAAAACGCACCAAATCTTTTGTTATTTTCCGCCGTTCAACACAAAAGATAAGTACATGTATCACACTTTGGCATAAGTATGTATATGAATATAGACAACGTGCAAGGTCCTAGTAGAAGTCGCTCAACCGTTAATCATGCACATCATGGCCCATTTTTGGTTTGTGGTTAGGTTCCATTGCAAGGTAAAATGAGTGCACATATAACTGGACATTCTTCAGAGCACTTTTATATACAAAGTGCAATCCTTTCATTATCCCAACATGTGATTTTTATATCACCATTGCGGGGGGGGGGGGCAATTACATTTACACACGTATATATCGTATACACGCGCTAATCATTGCCCTCCTTAAAACATGATAACAATCCCTCCCCCTCATTTCGAATTCACACATGTCGACTTGATAAATCATATATACACAAATGCATGATGACTACTACTTTTTGTCCGACAGGTTTGGTGTTCATCAAGCAAAAAAGTAACTCTAAACCTTTGTGCCAATATATATGACTGACTGCATTGTATCAATTTACCAACGTCTGTTATTATACACTTAATCGGTAGTTGACGCGTTATTCTTCATTGTAATGCAAAAAGCAAACTCCATCAAGGTCCGATGGCATCATAAATTCTCTTTTCTACGCCAACGACCTGCTGAGACTCTCATGAGTTGGTATCTAACTACGGATTTCGGAACACGTGATGTTTTTCATTGTGACAAGCAAGAACTGCGTCCCACAACATTTGTCATGTTTGTACTGGCTCGATACGGCTCCATCAAAAAGGCACTGCTTTGTTTTACACAGTTTTGAACTGCTTGTTCCTACTTTCATTTCAAACGTGCTGGTAAATGTTTTGAAGTGAAAAACAGGTGCTAGTCGCAAAAACAACGAGCCCCATTTCAGGCAGGCATTCTCACTCCAATTATCTAACAATACATACCAGCCATTGCCAGCGGTGGAATACGTCAGGTAAATTGTACACGTGCGACCATACGAGACAGGAGTGCAGACATAAGGCATAGTAATCCATGGTACACTCACCATTCTCACTGGCCATTAGTATTGAAACATATGTTTTTTCTTGATTTCTCGGTAGTCAGTCATCAGTCTTTGCATTTCAAGTGTTGATGTGGTACTTTGAGGTGTAATAAGTCTGATGGTTCGAAAAGGTTTATGGAAAAGTGAATATATGACGGAACAGAATATCCAAATATCACCGATTTGAGATCTCGAACATTTTGAAGTGCAAGATTACCAATTTTTTTAAAAATGAAGACAACGGAAATTCATTCACAACTGCGAAATGAAATGGTCCATGAACCATGTGCTCACCTGGGTGAACGTACCAGAAAAACAAATGACAAATGTTAAATCGAAATATTCCAGGGTCATGTATCCTCATTCGATGCACCTGATAAAAATTCAGAGACAATCCAGTTACAGTTCAGGAGTTACTAGACTTTGAGCTTTGGTTTTGGCCACCTGGTGAACCAGCGGAGAATCGAATCGGACCGAAAAGTGGTGTCATAGGTCAACTGACATTGAAAAGTGACCTTGAAAAGTAGGTCAAATCAAAAATCCGTTATATGTGTAATGTACCCTCATTAGACAATGTTAGAGACACCTATGATAAAAATTTGGAGTCATTAGTTCAGGGGTTATTGCACTTTTTGTGTTTTTGGTTTCCGCCACCTGGTGGCCAAGCCAAGAATCGAATCGGACCGAAACTTGGTGTCATAGGTCATCTGACCTAGGGGTGTATATGTACCAAGTTTCAGATCGATAGCTCCAGCGGTTACGAAACGTGCCCTGCTAACGGAACACAACGGACGACGACGACGACGGACGCAGACCCACGACAAGAGCTCACCCCAGGTGAGCTAAAAATTAAGCTGAAAATGCGCATCATTTTCGTGTTATTTGGCATGAAAAAATGTCCAATTTTGTCAAAAATCGATGTTTTTTGGGGAAAAGTTAAATTTTCTTGATAACTGTGGCTTTTCATAGGATGAAACTGGCATGGTGGGACACATGGGATGTCAGCTTTACATGTACAGCGTAATCTCATGCAAAATCTCTTTTTTTCAGTTTTTGATAATTTTCGATAATATCAAATATCTTTGTTCGCAGTTGATATTTTTCAATTTTTTTTCTTGTAAATACTTGCTCATCATCAGGCTTCATTATCGTGAAAAGGAAAGAACGATCCAGCATCACATGAAGATTTTGTCATTTTCATGTTTTGATATTTCATTTTCATGGCTTGATATTTTCATCAATAGTGAGATTTTTCAATCCAAATTGCCAACAGCATGTTTTGCCATAAGCTCCCATATATACAGGAAGTTCACAGTTTATTGGTCTTTGGTGAAAATTTTCTAAGTCCAAAAACTAGGCCCACAAAGGGAGGCCTGGTGTGAATGGTATAAAAGTCAGATCACTTGCGTGGCAAGTTCTCAGCCAAGTGTAGTATGGATTGATTTTGGGAGGCATGAATTGTAATAGACCCCCACTGATCAATTTCGGCCAGGGGTAATTCATGGTTGGTCTTGAGGAGACTTGAGGAGACGTGGCATCAAAGAACCAAATGACTGAGTCCAAACCACAAAATGTGATGCATTTGCGAACCATGAATTACCCCTGGTCGGCCTTTGTGAAACTGATCAGTAAAGGCCTATTACAATCGATTCCTCCCAAAATCAATCCATTGTGCACTTGGCCGAGAACTTGCCACGAAAGTGATCCGACCTTTCTACCTAACCATTCATCCAACATGTCCAAGGCCTTCCTTTGTGGGCCTAGTTTTTGGACTTAGAAAATTTCCAGGGAAGACCAATAAACTGTGGACTTCCTGTAGGCCTATATTTGAAAATAGGTGTAAAAGTATAAAGACATGAGAGAAATCCAGAACAAACCTATGTTGCAATACTTATGGCCAGTGAGTGTATGTTTGCTGAAAAAACAGATTCCTCTGGCCCAGGGAAAATGACAATGGAAAAGGTCACGATATCAGCAATCACTGAAAACTCAAACAAATGTCCGTACAGGAAAATCTTTGCCGACGTCTTTTATTTATATATGTGCGGAATAACGCCAGCTGTACTCATCGGAATTGTGTTAAATAGCATATTGACCCGTGGCGAGCACATTTTGAGGGTGTTGTCTAGAATATTCTGTGGGTAGGGGATCTGTTGCTTTATTGATGAGTTTATTTGGAGAGGGGTAGTTTATTAATTTATTAATCGTTAACCGTCAAATCCATGAGCAGTGAGGAGTTTTGACTTTCTAACAGCAGCATCACATCTGGTTTATTACACAATCAGCCTTATCTCCAGGCTAATGCCAAGGTGACCCTGATTCATGATAGCTAGGTTCACATGCGTCCCACCGTATGTATCTGTTGGTAGTAGGTCACTGCCATTCTTGTAGATGGCAGCGCAGGTCACCACACATCTGATTTTCTCTCTTTTTCATACAAACCAGCACTTCTTTTAAAACCAAAATACCGTTATACAATCTCCTCATATTGTACTGTACACATAGGCCGCTCTTTGTAGGCTTCAAGCCCTAACTAAGGAGGAGATAGGGCAGAGAGTCCGGTCCACCGTAACTGTGTACAGTCATTACATAGCAGGTATAGCAGATATTCAGGTCAACTCAGGTTGATAACAAAATCCAACATGGCTACCGTCCATTATACTATATATACCTTCAATCTGGTCGTTTTGCGCATGCGTGTACTGCGCAGCGGTTCCACTGCTATTTTTATACTACGTATTATTGCCGGAAATGACCTCTGCTTCCTTACCACCTGTCTCATCTATTTCTCATTCCGACATTTGCTCATTTATGCCACGCGACCTTTGGCATGTTTGGTTGTCTTTACGATGCCGGACACCGATATAGGACCAGGTATTTTCTATGCAACGCTTCCAATATATTTCATAACACTGCAGGTAAGAAATTGGTTGGTTGTGCTCGCTACTTTCGAGAGATTCTTCAGCATAGTTTTCCCTAAAAAGAATGTCGGGGGAGTCGCCCTGTTTGTTTTAAGCGTTTCTGTTCTCTGTTATATGCCAAAATTCTGGTCGTTGGGCCTTGTACTAAGAATCAACCGTTGCACGGATCGCCTGGAAACAATGCTCCAAATTAACGACTGGGACGGCACGTATGGCAACTTTCTCTACATCATCGGTATTGCCTTCGGTCCTCTCATCCTTATCTGTGTCCTGAACACAGCGTTAGTAATCGCACTGAGGCGTGCTCTGAAGGAAAGGGCCGTCCTTAAGGCCAAATCCGGATCACAAGCAAAACCAAATCAGGCAGAAAATGACCAACTTCAGGCGACAGTCATGGTCATTTCATTGGCTCTTGTGTTCATTATTTGTGAGACTCCGGTATCTCTCGATCAGTTTGTCCGAATTGCCGGTGTCTCGTTCTCCGCAGATGATCTTTTTGTGAACTACGCCAGAAAAACTGGGTTGTTGCTTGTCATCTTAGATTCGTCGGTAAATTTTGTTGCGTATGCTATCTGCAACAGAACGTTTCGCCATGGCTTCATGGCGCTAATAAGAATGATATTGGTGAAACAGGGGAAATAGAATATAATGTCCCCCGATACATGATGTCCTCCAAAAATACATTTACGGATTAAGCGGCACCATTGAATTGGATTCTAGAGAGACAAAGACCATTACTCCTGTGGCAAACTATACAAGGGACATCGGGAAGACGGCGGCATTAGATTCTATCACATCTGGGCTGGAGATACCCAAAGCACCTTTCAAAGCAAGCGGGGCCAATAATGCCTTGGCTTCGGCCCTGTACTTACTATGTATTACACTCATATGAGGAAGCTGATACGGCCGACGCTGATTGGCGTTACCATGGGAACTGGTATCCCGTGACGTCACGAACGGGGGTTCCCAGCACTCGAAACAGTGACGACGAAAGAAACTCGCCATAAAATCAACATTGGGATGCTTTCTCTGACGACAAATATATCATTTTACTCGGTGAACTACGGAGTACCGTTTACAGCCAAGATGTTTCGTGTAACTCGCACACATTCGGAGGAATCTGCTAACAGAAATTCACGCTTTCCCTTTTATTGTATAGATGTATGGGATAACACCAGGTATTCTCCATTGGAATCGTACTAAATATTCTCAACATGATCATTCTGCGCATGCGTGCGCTGCGCAGCAGTTCCAGGGCAATATTCCTACTGCGCATAATTGCCGGCAACGACTTCTGCTTTCTAATCACCTGTTTAATATATTTCTCCATTCGACAATATGCTTGTTTACGTCACTCAACCGTTGCTTGTCTTTACCATGCCAGACTCTGATAGAGGACCAGCAATATTCTATGCGTCGCAGCCATTTTATTTCATAACTCTGCAAGTATGGAATCCACTGCAACTTTCGAGAGATTCTTGAGCATTGGCTTCCCTCTGTGGGCCAGGGCTCACTCAACCAAAAAGAATGTCGGGAGAGTTGCCATGTTTGTCGTAAGCGTTTCCGTTGTCTGCTATATCCCTAACATTTGCCTAAGTTCTGGTCTTTGGGCCTTGAAATGAGAACAGTCGCTAGTCATGCCGTCGTGAAGTACGTAGTACATTCATGAGGCTGAAAGGGCAAATGTCGTCCTGGGTATATACACGTACAAAGATTACCCAGGATCTCAATCTTCACTAAAACAATACCCTGGGTGTAGTTTCGGTAGCCGGACATCACCCAGCATCGTAGTATGACATTTAGATTCGAGGTTGTCTCGCCCGTGGTCACCTGACCGCCTGAAGAATGTCATGAACAGCTACACTCAACAAGTACCGCGGCGCGAGACCGCGAGATTCCACGGGGTTTCTAAATAGGACTCGTTCCTTGGCACAGATTGCGGAAGCTGGGTGACGTTCGGCTACCGAAACTACACCCAGGGTGTTGATGACTCACAGTGTGTTAATATTTATTGTTCAGGTGCTGGCACCTAGCCTTGTTCTTGGCTGGTGCTGCCACCTTTCTTCGGTCATGCAACTCGTCAGTTGTGAGCTGGAGGTGTTCATGTGAAGTCATGCTTTGACTTTCTTCCTAGTTTCTCCTAATTTTCCGCCCAAATTCCACCAATTTCAAACTGATATCACACCTGGCAGTGAGTATTGGAATGGTATAGTGCTTAGCTTTTAACTGGAGTCATCAAGGTCGTCACCTACTCTTTTATTACATACTAGCATGGTACCCGTCCTACGGACGGGTAGATGAGGCACAGGCAGCTAGGGGGCCACAGAATCATGTCGAAGTCACTGTAGAAAATCCCAAATGACGGGTGAATTTCTATTGATACCAACCTAAAGATTAGTTGCAGAAGGAACTATTGTGCTGTGGACGGGGATTTTCAGGTCGGATTTTCCTACTCATGAGCACCCCACGGAGGGCCCCAGCTGTCCATGCAAGAGGCATCTGGTGATTCTAGGCCCACCATTGTGACTTGTTTATTGACGTTGCAAATGACAGGAATTGCAAGCGAAATCATGGCCAAAAAGCCAAAGTCCAATAAACCAATAATGAACCACAGGCATACAGGTGGTCGTCTAGACGGGCACCAGTTTACTGCGACACGCTGTACAATGCCTACGCCCCTACCCCCATGCACGACGTCATGACGCCCTGCCCTGTACACACACACATGATGTAATGAACCACACTTTACAATACATGGCTAGAGTGTCCAATTATGCTCTCAAATGCTAGGAAATGGCGTAGGCCTAAAAGCACTCTTATTTTCTAAACTTTCCCCGGGGAGCCCCCCGGACCCCCGTCGATATTTCGGCGCTCGCTGCTAAAAACAACGGCTAGGCCTAGGCCTACGGTCCGCTCTTTTATTGCGTCCCCACTACAGGACGTTCCTACGGTCCTGTTCGAATGGGCAGTCACTTGGAAGAAGTGGCATTCGAGGAATCATGACATTCCGGGCAGTGAATTCACCACTCACAATGGTATCCCCAATCACAAATCGGCGGGACAGCTGCAGTTCACAGGGATGCGGTGAGCGACATGAGCGTCAGTTTCACGGCGTGTGACAACATGACGTCATATAAACCCAGGTTTCCGTGGTGATGACCTATTCTTTCGTCGATTTCGTCACTGTTTCGAGTGCTGGGGAAACCGCGCCCATGACGTCACGGGATACCCAGTTCCCATGGTATCGCCAATCAGCGTCGTCCAAATCAACATCCTCATACGTCACAAATCAGCCCGTCGTCGACACGTATGACGTCAGTCATTCAGTTGAGACATGACGACGTCATCTCTGAATGACTGACGTCATACGCGTCGATGACGGGCCGATTCGTGACGTATGAGGAAGCTGATCAGGCCGACGCTGATTGGCGTTACCATGGCAACTGGTATCCCGTGACGTCACGAACGGGGGTTCCCAGCACTCGAAACAGTGACGACGAAAGAAAATCGCCATAAAATCAACCTTGGGATGCTTTTTCTCCGACGCCAAATATATCATTTTACTCAGCGAACTACGGAGTACCGTTTACAGCCAGGATGTTTCGTGTAACTCGTACACATTTGGAGGAATCTGCTAACAAAAATTCACCCTTTCCCTTTTATTGTATAGATTATTGTATAGATATTTTCTGCACTTCTTTGTGCGTGGGAAATTCTTGCCACTGTACAAAGCGCTGGGTTTCCGCCATCTTGAATATGAAGTTGGTACTTTTCATGACTTGTAGATGTATCTTTCTTTCTTGAACAATACATGTCACTTGAATACGTGCTGCCTTATTCAATTCAAATGTTCTATCCCTTGTGGTCACGAACACAGGGTATTACTTTAGTGAAGACTGAGATCCTGGGTAATGTTTGTATATACCCAGAACGACATTTACCCTTTCAGCATTCATGAGCTTACTGACTGCGATGGCCGATATAAAGTCATGTAGTGGGTAGCAGTGCATATTGGTAAACTTAGCGAGCGTGATCAACCTAGTTCCGTCGAAACGTGCAACCCAATTGGCTGCGCCCCGAAGCACGACTGGCTCTGGAAACGTGGATTTTTTTGGACGCCATTTAATACACAGTTCACCATGGCAGCGTGTGATGACGTCATCAGAACGCATGTAAGGAGAATTTAAAGTTACGAAGTCGGAAATAAAACCAAGTTTTAAAACACATGGGCCCGAACTTACAAAATGTGTTTTTCGCCTGTCTAACTTGGACTTGTTTAAGCCTAAACATTTGTAAGACAACAGCTAGACAAGTCTACCAAAACACTCGTGTTTATCGGAATTTCGAAAATGCAAGGACTTCCTACAGCTAGTAAAGTCCAACAAGTGATTAAACGCGTGTCGCCGATCGCGCTACCTTTGTTGAGACGATTATGTAATAATTGTAAAGGGGTATAACTTGAATGACCTCATTTGCGTGGCATTCGGCATAGGCCTATCTTCTGACGAGAGGGGACGTACTGTATAAAACAATATAACCGCGGCTATGTCGGGGAGAAAAAGAGCGAGCATTTCACGCCGGACCAGCGGAGAGATTTTATATGTTCGTAAAAACCCATCAGATAAGATCGAGTAGCCACCGAAATGTCCCTTTGGATATTTTGAAGCGTCTCAAGAAAATTGCATCCGACAGTTCTTCCAAAGAGTTTTCTTTGTCCCTTAACACCCTCATCCGTTTTCTGTGCACTTCATTGTCTAGTTCCTCCTCTTTGTCTGTTTGTCTGGTGCAAATTCAAGTATCGCGAGTGATCCATACTACGTTATGCACACCGCCTGCATGAACCACAAGCGTAGACCACTGCATAACACGCCCCCTGGCATGTTTTGCGATTCCTTTGTTATTTGGACACCGTTGTCTATCTTTGGACGGCAGTTTTAGACACGTCTAATCTAGACATCCTTCTGTAATCGCAGTTTAAGCTAGACGACTGATTTAGACCTATCTTAGTTAGACTTGTCTAAGGGATCTCTAAGGGATCGACATCATTTATAAGTTCGGGCCCTGACGTTTTTTTCACCAAAATGATTAAGCCCATGATACTCTTCGCATCAAGCTAGACGACTGATTTAGACCTATCTTAGTTAGACTTGTCTAAGGGATCTCTAAGGGATCAACATCATTTATAAGTTCGGGCCCTGACGTTTTTTTCACCAAAATGATTAAGCCCATGATACTCTTCGCATCTGTATCGATGGTTTTCATCAACATCCGACGCGAGACAAAGTGGAATACTATTTCCAAATCTTGGACACGCCTTTCTGGTGGCAAACTGGCTGGAGTGCGAACGAACTGATATAAATACTTGTATGACGGTTAACTTCAAGATCTTGTCGAACCAAGCTAAATTTCCTGGCTAGGACGTCTCTACATGCCGAAAATATTGTTTAGTTTTCCCAGCATATGATTTTGACCAATTTTCATCGAAGGGAATCGGCACACACAAGTATGTGTACATTACATGTGCAGATCTGTATAGCCTATACACGCTCTAATTATTAGCTTCCAGAAAAGGTTGATAGCAATCCCCTACCCCCTACCCCACTAGACTATATACAGTAGGCCTACATGATATTTACATTTATAATACATCATACGTCATTAATGCTTTAATGACTGCTTTTTATCCAGCAGGAATAGTGTTGATCGTGCAGAAAAGAAAATTCAAATTTGTGTGCCAATGTATGATTGTATTACATGTGATATGTGTATCAAGTTAGCCTACCGTACTGTTATTAAACACAATGCTGGAAAATGGTTGTCAACTCGTTATTCTTCCTCGGAATGAAAAATCAATCTTTATAATGTTTTTCCGCAGTGTCCGATGGCAAGTTTCTCTCTTCTACTGCAAGCAACTAAGACTCCTGTCATGCCTGTCATGAGTTTGTATATAGGCCACACGTCACAATATATAATAACGGATTTCGGAACATATGATATTTCACTGCGACAAGCAAGAAGTGCGTCAAACAACATTTGAACATGTAATGACACGATATTCCATCGATTTTAAGTGTCGGTGGATGGGGGAGAGTTGTCGGATTTCGGAACATGTGATATTCTTCATTGCGACCAGCAAGAATTTCGTCAAACAACATTTGGACAATAATTGGATCGATATTCCATCAACTTTAAGGTACTGTCACACTGAAGTAGTTCTCAAAACGTCCTGTCCCCTCCTAATGCCCCGATCACACTGAGATAGTTCTCAGTAGGCCTACGTTCTTGTAAATTTTGACGAACGGGCTCAAACTGTGTGCGACCGGAGTGGACGTAGTGGCAACTTTTTACAGTCTTTTTACGAACTTCATGGACGGGAAGGGTGCTCCAGAACATCGAAGCATTATTTGCCCAAGAGTTACACGTTCTAGCCCGTTTTACGATTTTTTTTGGACGGGGCAAGACGTTTTGAGAACTACTTCAGAGTGATAGGCCCTTAAAAAAATCTTAAAACGGGCTAGAACGTGTAACGTTGGCCAAACTAATGTCTCGGAGGTTCTGGAGCACCCTTCCCGTCCGAGCCGTCCATGACGTTTGTAAAAAGACTGTAAAAAGTTGCCACTACGTCCACTCCACCCCGTTCGCACACAGTTTGAGACCGTTCGGCAACCTTTTCAAGAACGTACTGAGAACTAGCTCAGTGTGATGGGGGTATTACATGGACATGTACGTGCATGCAGGAGAGTAGTCGGAGGTTTAATACCAGTAGCCGCCACATGCCCATCTTGAACGTAAAAGGAAGAAAGGAACACGTTTGTTCACAACTGGGAGAGACACGAACGTTACTATTCAGATATCTCGATCTGCCCACCAAATACAATTTTGTCTGTGAGATGAAAAATCCCAGATGATCATATTTGGGGTCGGCTCGATCAAAACCTCGCTTCGTTCTACGTGTACATAGTTTTGAGACAACTGCTTGTTCCTACTTTCATTTCAAATGTGCTGGTAAATGTTTTGAAGTGAAAAAACAGGTGCTAGTCACAAAAACAACGATTTATATCAGGCATTCTCTCGCCAATATATTGTCTAACAATACCAAACGGTGAAATACGTCAGGAAATTTACGCATGCACAGCCATAGAAGGCAGGAGTCCAGACATCAGGCACATAATTCATTAAATGTTTTCTGAAAAAGCAGATTCCTCTGGCCCAGGGAAAATGACAGTGGAAAAGGTCACGATATTAGCAATCACTAGAAACTCCTATAAACATGATAAATGTCCCTACAGGAAAGTCTTTGCCGACGTCTTTTATTTATATGTGTGCGGGATAACGCCAGTTGTACTTATTGGAATTGTATTAAATACCTTCAATCTGGTCGTTTTGCGCATGCGTGTACTGCGCAGCGGTTCCACTGCAATTTTTTACTACGTATTATTGCCGGAAATGACCTCTGCTTCCTTACCACCTGTCTCATCTATTTCTCATTCCGACATTTGCTCATTTACGCCACCCGACCTTCGGTTGTCTTTTCGATGCCCGACACCGATATAGGACCGGAGTTTTTTTTATGCAACGCTGCCAATATATTTCATAACACTGCAGGTAAGAAACTGGTTGGTTGTGCTCGCAACGTTCGAGAGATTCTTGAGCATTCGCTTCCCTCTGTGGGCCAGAGTTCACTCAACTAAACAGAATGTCGCGAGAGTCACCATGTTTGTTATATGCGTTTCTGTTGGCTGTTATATGCCAAAATTCTGGTCGTTGGGCCTTGAAGTAAGAATTAACCGTTGCACGGATCGCCTGGAAACAATGCTCCAAATTAACGACTGGGACAGCGCGCCTGCCCTCCACTTTCTCTACATCATCGGTATTGCCTTCGGTCCACTCATCCTTATCTGTGTTCTGAACACAGCGTTAGTAATCGCGCTGAGGCGTGCTCTGAAGAAAAGTGCCATCCTGAAGGCCAAATCCGGATCACAAGCAAAACCAAATCAGGCAGACAACGACCAGCTCCAAGCGACAGTCATGGTCATTTCATTGGCCGTTGTGTTCATTGTATGTGAGGCGCCGGTATGTCTCGATCAGTTCGTCCGAATTGCCGGCGTGACGTTCTCCGAAGATGATCTTTTTGCGAATTACGCCAGAAAAACTGGGATGTTGCTTGTCATTTTAGATTCGTCGGTAAATTTCCTAGCGTATGCTATCTCCAACAGAACATTCCGTCATGGCTTTATGGAGCTAATGAGATTGAAAGTGGTGACACCGGGGCTGGAGATACCCTAAGCACCTTTCAAAATAAGTTCCAGAACTAGCCACTTTATTGCCGCTGGTTTAGCAGTCGTGGCACTTGAGAAAACTGGTCGAACTGGATCTTGTTCAGTGAGGTAGGCCGTGTGGTTTGATTGAGTAATTCCAAACTTTGACAGGCAAAGTCGTCATACCTATGTTTCTCGGTACCTTTGTGTCCCGGTACCTATGTGTCCTCCCCAGTACCCAGGTACCCACGTTTCCCGGTACCTATGTATCCCGGTACCTGGGCAATTCTCCGGTAACGGAATTACAAATCAGAGCAAAATTTAGTCATATTTATTGCTCCCACCCTTATCTTGTAAATACGACGGATACGAAATCAGTCACATCCTGGGCATATCAGGCCGAAATATTTTTGAACAGGTTCAAACCCAGTCTACAATTCAAGCTTAAGGAGCAGTGTTGCCCACTTTGGTCGGTAACGGAATTAATCAGAGAGACAGTGCAAAAACAGTCACCAACTTTAAATTAAAAAAATTCTTATACAATACCCGCATAGCGTATGATTACAATAACAGTCTGATAATACAGCTTAGCAGTAGAGACCAGG
>NMRB01002767.1:0-31485 GCA_002633025.1 Notospermus geniculatus
CCCATTTACACTTCCACTATTACCGGTAGTCGTCGATAGTATGGGTGCAAGCAAATTGTCACATAAAGCAAGGTTCACTGGCGCACGGATCCAGTCCGTTTTCCGTCCGTTTGCCCCTATTTTTGCGGATACGACAACGCAAAAGTCAATGTGATCGATTTTTGACGGACCTGAGTCGGACGAAATCCGTGTGCCAATGAACCCTGCGTAAGAGTCAATACGCAGTAGTATCAGATAAGGGAAATCTACTTAAAATGCAGAGTCATACCACTTAATAAAATATATTCAAAATTCTTGCAAACTTATCCAAAAATGCCCCTGTCCATGAGTGTAGTCCTATTTCTGCAAATGTTGAATAATTGGTCAAGGCCAGGAACCAGGCTTGGCCAAAAACTTTTACACAGGGTGGTATGTTAAAGATTATTGGGCAAGACTGGTTCCTGGCCGTGGCCCCATTATTGAGTTGTTTACAGTTCGAGTACATGTATGCAATAAAGGCCCTGGCGCAGATTCATTCATCTTCTTGGAGAAGAAAATCACTAATTTGCTCCCGCATCGTCGACCTTCGTGATCTCCAAGCAACATTCTCCAGCACGAAATTAGGGAGATGTTTCACTGGATCCCTCTGGAATACAGAAGATAATTATGCAATCTGCATACATATCAATACCACCATGAAATCAGATGTTCCACCGTGATATCAATCACTTTGCATGTGTTAAAACCAAAATCATTGGCATACTGACAAATTGATACACACCATGTCTCGTACTAACAGCTGACATCCGTAGCAGAGGAATGACATTATCTGGGCCGTAGTCAACCTACAGAAAAGACAAAAAGTGTTGATTTGAAAACTGCACAAAATCATCACAAAAACAAACTTTCTTTTGTGTGCGACTGCAAGAAGATCTCCTCATATGTGAAATTCTGTTTGCTTTAATTTGCTCAAAATGCCAAGAAAACATCACATCTCAATTTGATCAGATTTCACACTTAAATTCTACTAGTAAAGTTGCTTGCTTACTTTGTGTCAATGGAAGAGTTACAGCTGCCGTCTCCTTCCCCACAACATTCTTGTTTTGAGCCACAACTGTTCATTTCAGAGTCCTGTCCCCCGCCAGGTCGCCGAGATAACGATGCTGAGAATTGGGTAGCATACAAAGCTGAAGACTCAGTTACTTTGGTGTCGAGGGGAGCCTGTAGAAAAGCCAAGAACAAGACATAAAATTTCATGCCAGAATTCAGCAAACAATACTGCATGCCAGAATTATACAACCAACATTTCATGCCTAAATTCATAAACCAAACATTTCATGCCAGAATTGACCAATCAATGAATCTAGTCCAAAATTCAAGTCAAGAAGGAAGCTAGCTGAAATTTCGGGTATACCTCATCTCATTGGTATTTAGAGATAAATGCATCAAAATGAACTGCAATGACGATTTTGGTCAATACATGCAGAGACATTTGTAGTTGTATTTTGATTTTTCTGTCAGGGCCATTATTGGCCCTGGTAAGTACGGAGGAGGCCATCTCACTTGGAATAGTCTTTCACTTGCCCTTGCAAAGAAACAAGGTAGAAGGCACCACGGCTTACTGTCTCATGCGACGGACGTGAAGAACCGGGAATGAAATCCTATATGGCCCCGGCTGGATTCGAACCCGGGACCTGCCGCTTGCTGACCAGACGTAATAACCACTCGGCTATCAGGGCATGTAGAGACATGATATCAGAGTAAACCACTTCATAATTTACCATACACAAAGGACAGCAATCCTCCGCATATTCTGGAACTCTTTTAACACTTGCAGTCTGATAATCCGTCGCCTTGTTCGATTCACTAGACTTTGCAACCTGCATCTTGCTTCCAGTTCTGTAACAATAAACAACGAATGCAGGTTTTTATCTTGCATGAGCTGAAGAAAGTACGGGGAGGCAAAGTCATCATTAGAAATGTCAACTTTCACTCAAACACACGCATACCTGAATATTGTACTGACAGTCGCAGGGAAGTCATTTTGCAAACCATTCACAAAGTTTTCAGTCAGGCGATTAATACTCGCATTCATTGGCATCTGAAATAAGGAGAAATGAGAGAACAAATCATAAAATGGTAAACGTCGAGAGTGGCGGTGAGAAAAATGGTAAACGTCGTGAGTGGCGGTGAGAAAAATGGTAACCGTCGAGAGTGGCGGTGAGAAAAATGGTAACCGTCGAGAGTGGCGGTGAGAAAAGATAGGCCCAAGGTGCAGTCGGAGAATATAACACAATATCATTCACATGATCTATGATGAATTATTGTGTGATAATTGTACATTGTGTAGTACAGTCCACGCTCGTTATACCGCCCCTCTACCACCACAGACAATTAACTTTCTCAGTTGAAGGCACTTAAACATTGCCAACAACAACACCTTCACTATACCGCCACTGACGGTATAGCGAGGGTGGACTGTAGTGAATTTTGTACCCTCAGAAGTTTCCCAACTAAAGTTGGATGTTCAGTATAACTTCCAAGAGTGTTTACAGCATAAGATCTGTGACAATGTTCCCTATCAGTCGTCAAATGAATTAACTAGCCATGGTGTCAAAATGTCTTGTACAAATGTGACCCTCCACAGCAAAACCAGTCGCATGTTGCTCTTACCGTGGCAGGTTGAGACCAAATGTTTTCAGTTTCAATATTGTCTGTCTATTATGAAATCTGAAATAATCTATTTCTTCCATTCTCTTCTGGTGTCATCTTAGTTCGTCGTGGCTCACCTTCTGAGCGACATGCGACTGGTTTCACAGTGTTCTCCAACTCCTATTTAGGCTACTGCCTACCTGCCACCAAGTCAAAATCTTGTACAAATGTGACCCTCCACAGCAAAATCAGTCGCATGTCGCTCTTGTGGCAGGTTGAGATCAAATGTTTTCAGTTTCAATATTGTCTGTCTCTTATGAAATCTGAAATAATCTATTTCTTCCATTCTCTTCTGGTGTCATCTTAGTTCATTGCAGCTCACCTTCTGAGGTACAAGCGACTGGTTTCATGCTGTGGAGGGTCACAAATGTCTTGTCTTGTAATATTAACCTGGGCCCATAGTCATAAAACCTTGCTAGCTTAGTTGGTTGCTAGTTGTGTACATTGGCCTGTACAAAGTGGGCACTTTAGCAGGCAACTAAGCCTAGCAGGGTTTTATGAATATGGGCCCTGATTATTAGCCCTCATACATGCAATAACTTGTGTCTTTTATGGTTTGGTGACCTTGAATGAAAGGCATCTCGTACAACTGACAACATTACGATGACAAGAGTCTGTACCTCACCTTTGTGGATAAAGTTGGAGCAACAACTGGCTGGATATCATTCAGACGGTTATAAATAGCTATTTCTTTAGTGGTAAAATCTCTCATAGGTCTGATGAACATCACATCCGACAGCCTGGAGTCAAGGAAGCCCTGGAAAATGAAAACTACATTTTCAAGGAAGCCCTGGAAAACGAAAACTACATTTTCAAGGAAGCCTTGGAAAACGAAAACTACATTTTCAAGGAAGCCCTGGAAAATGACAACTACATTTTCAAGGAAGCCCTGGAAAATGAAAACTACATTTTCAAGGAAGCCCTGGAAAACGAAAACTACATTTTCAAGGAAGCCCTGCAAAATGACAACTACATTTTCAAGGAAGCCCTGGAAAATGACAACTACATTTTCAAAGAAGCCCTGGAAAATGAAAACTACATTTTCAAGGAAGACCTAGAAAATGAAAACTACATTTTCAAGGAAGCCCTGGAAAATAAAGGATCTTGATTTTCCTACCACAGAATAATTGCAACTTTTCACACTTCTTTCCTTACAAGACCTTGATTAGAATTAACATTATTTTTGTACCGGTACATTGAAAACTACTTACTGTATCAAGTGCCACATGGGCACCACGTCCCTGAGCAATATTTGCAATGATGTTGGCTGCCAACCGAGTAGCGCAATCACCCAGCATGACCTTTGTATAGCCATTTTTCCTTGCTATTTCGACTAGCAGCTGCTGCCTGGAGAGAAGATATTGCATTTTTATGATAAATACATGTATTGACACATGATTTATTTGGTGTCATCAGATTGAATAGACCATTCTCAAATTCTCAGATCCGCGCACTTCCACCGAAATCTCAACCAGAACTTCGATCTGAAACCAGCTGACGTGACGCCATCCATGATACAGCAATGGTCGAGTCTGGCGCAACGTCTTCGACGTCACTGTCGTGAGGTTGTCTGCGTTACGTCATTCAGTTTCAGACCGAGGTTGTGGTTGAGATTTCGGGGGAAGTGCACAGATCTTTGTCGTTTACGTCAATTTGAGAACGGTCTATAGCTCCATGTTTATCTTCCAAGAAGCCATTCGTTGAAATCATGTCAGATGCATTAAAACAACTGGTAATTCAAGTCCAGATCTATTTAACACGAACCAACCATGAAGTTGCTCAGTGAATTTATATCCCCCTTATACAAAAGCCAGAGGTAAAAGGGTATTTACCTGAGTAAATGGACAAAATTTTCTTTGGCTGTCAAACTTTTTAGAGAATTCAACTGTTCCAAAAATTCCTTTTCAGCATCATCAGACAGCTTCATTGTCGAGATTTTAATGTCATCAACAGGGGCTTCAGCAGCTTGACTTGAACTTGAATTGGACAAACTGGAGGAGTCTGGGTGTAACGCATTAGAGTCACTTGCAACATTTTTATCAACAGGCCTGAGATCACCAGCAGAGTTAGCATTGGAATTTGGTCTTATGGAAGTTGACTTGTTCACATGTAGAGCCTGAAAGAGTAAATTTTGAAGGCACACTGACAAATTTGGCATGGACTGCGGAACCAGACAAATGGTTCTGTAATCAAGTAAACACACATTGACACTTTATTGTTGGATGTGAGATCTATATGAAGTTTCTCTGGTAAGTAACTGTAAATAACCAAGAATCTTCAACAGCCCTTCCAAATACAATACAGCAGTGCTAAAAATCTCAACTGACTTGCTCAAGCCTGGTATAATGACATGGGTACTTCGACTTCTTCATCGTGGATACAACTTCATCAACAAACGATTCTCTCTCTGATGGTGTCTGACCACTCACAACACCCTCTGAAATGAGAACCCAGGGGCTAAATCTACGCCACAGAATCTAAGCCATGATTGCTCAATGTACTGAACTCCCAACGCAGTTGTGTACCGCGCCCCTTCGTTTTACCCGCTCTCCACAACTGCGTACCCGCTCTCCACAACTGCGTCAATTCATAGAAGTTGCCGCGTTTGGTCAACAGACATGACAGATGGCGTCAGGGCTTGGAGCGAGTTTTATAGCCTATCCAGCACACTGCTTTCAGAACTCTTTGGCCCGTTGGCAACGGATGTTCTTGTGCTATCATGGCTACTAGATCACATGATCCGCTCAGCCAATGAAAAAGTGTCTCATCTTGGTTACGGGTTGCTCGGAGCTCTCATTGATCAACTCTCTTAGCGCCGTCTGTTGCAGAGAATTTTACGAAGTAAACCGAAGGGGGCGCGACTCACAACTGCGTAGGGAGTTTATCAATGTACAGGCAGTGCGAAAAGCACTGAAGTGAAAACAACATGAATTTCAAAAGTATCCGTACTGTTGCAATTTATAAATGTCAGAGACATGAGCGAGACAAATCCCTATGAGATCCAAGGTCAAGTAGAGTACAGCGGGCCAACTGGTGGGAAATGACACATCTCCATACATTGCCGCTCATTCCATGCACACACTCAGTGCACTTCCCATGGTTTGGCCCCCTATATTCTACTTGAGCCTGAGATCCATTAGTGGAAGTGAAATCCAGGAACATGATCAGCCAAGATGAAAGAAGATCCATAAACAGAGTCCACATACAACCCTGGAGTTACTCGTATACCTACCATCTATAAAGACCAACCCAGGATCAAATCCCAACTTTTTATGTGCTCTCTCACTGTTACCCTGGAAAAAACAATGGATTTTGAGCCCCAGCAACAAAGCTTTCAATTCTTCAATGTTCAACTGGTTTAACAGCTGAATGATACCTGTACATGTATTTCTTATCAATTCACATGCCAAAGAGAACCCTAGACGCCACGTTCCCGGAACGCCGCGACGCGGCCAATCTGCGAAGCAATCTGACGTCAAAAGTGGAACGCTGCTGTGATATGGTTATGTAAATAATTTTTCGAGAATGACTAAAAATGGGCTGTGCTTCGCGACTAAGGCGCGTTTGAGCCTGGGACGCATGGGGAACGATGAAGACCGTAAAGACTGAAGTTTGAGACGTGGAATTGAGCAAGCAGAGTGTGAAATTATTATGCGGGCCTAATTTAGGTTTGGTGTATACGTCACACAACGCCGCCGCCTGGTGGTCGCCTGGTTACCCAGCCTCGTCCCAGATGTAGTCTCGCGCAGCCAGCCGTTTCGTGCACCTCGTCCCAGGTGTAGTCTCGCGCAGCCAGCCGTTTCGTGCAAGACGTCGCCCGTGTTGCGCTTTCTGCACATGCGTATCTTCCCCGAATGTGGACCGGGGCAGGCTCGAACCAACCATGGCTCGGAGCGTAGGCCTGTAACACACCCGAACCATGGAGAGGTACCCCTCCATGGTTCGGGTGTGTCCATCGTTCATGTCATCGTATGCCAAGCCACTGTTCTGTTGTCGACGTTACAATTAATCCACACATAGGCCTATTGGCCTGACTCAAAAAAGGGCCTACTCTTCTCAAGCCGCCCAGCTGAACCAACAATGACTGGTTCCGATTCCTCTGGGTCATGGGATCCCAGTTCCATTCCTTCACTTCAATATCTCTTGGAATTATGGAACGTGTTTATGAAGGAGTTTTCAGGGTACCATTGCAGTACACATTGTTATTCTTTGAATAAACTATGCCCTTTTCCATTGTATTAAACATACCTCAGTGACCAGGTGCAACATAGCAATAGAACTAGCACCACCAGAAAATGCCACAAGCACCTTTTCTTTGAACCCAACCACTTTATTCTTTCCAAAAGCCGATCGGAACTTATGGACAGCATACTGCATGAAACACTCCCTGAAGAAAGAAGTGAGGAAAATGGTAACATTAACAACAGGAATCATCTTTGTAGTCATTTACCCAAACAAGTGCAATTGATTGATTTACCTATATACCAACAGAAAAGTTATGTACCGGGAAATCAATGCCATAGTGCGGTTACAACTTACTTGCAGAATGGATCACCAACACGTATTACAACAATGGCTGCTTGTTCACCACACTTCATGCAAACCTTCCTCTTCTCATCACTACAAAAGAAGATGGGTGGACAAGATAAGCAGGACTCCACAGGACTTTGGCCCTATTGGCAAGTAAAAGAACTATCGAGTGTTTGCACGGTGGCCATGTTGGAGGTATAAACAAAAGAAGTTTTCGCCAGTCACGGTCTGGGGAGATTAACTTCGATTGTTTTGAAAGTCTGTTCTTTTGTTGTATGCCTCCAACATGGCCGCTGTGACGTCACGTGCAAACACCTTATGGTAGGCCAAAATTTGACTGATGTTTTCATCCTTCATTGTGTCGTTTCTCAACCTGGTTTATATATAGGGGGTGTTTTCTTCTTACTTGATAAGACCGTGGTCGCAGGATGTCAATAGAGGAACTTCACGTGACGTCATCGTTGACGTCATAATTCGCACGACAGCCATNTGAAACGCATGATGAACGAATGAGTCTGAGGGAAAATTTACCTTTTTAGCACGGAAGGAACGACTATCCATGGTCATCGATTGCTGGAATAAGCCGATTGTACAATAGGACTTACATTTTGTGCCATGGATTAGGTCACTTCCGACCAGGGAGTCGAAGTTCAGCCAGACGGTAAATCGATCCTGATACAATACAATTCCACTTTATTTCATCAGCGATCCACCTCAAACGGCCAGGCTCGATCGCTGTCTACATATCACTCGGTGAAAACCACGATAAAACGTGTTAAAAAGGTAACATTTCCCTCGGACTATTTCGTTCCTTGTTCGTTCATCATGCGTTTCACGGGCGCAGCCATGTTTAATCAGCCGTTGGCCAATCAGATTCGGATGCTCTGAGCTGGACACTCGCCACCTGGCGGTAACGAAAGTTTTGGCCTTTGCTACCAGACTCTCTCCTGTAAGAGAGAGAGGCTGGTGACGCGAGACTATGTTACTGTACAGTTTCTGCAGATCGATTTAGAAAAGCCCCCAATCTTCTACGGGAGCTGCTTTACGTAACACGCATGACTGAGTTGGGGTTACTTCAGTTATAAACTACCGGCAATGCATTCACAGCGGGTTATTCACTGGAATGCAAACTGGAGCTCAGAAGCCGAAGGTGGCTGGATTGCATCCCGGCAGTGCCGGAACCCCAACGCATAAAAAAAGATGAAGGTATTGGTTTGGTCCGGGGGGGGGCAGAAGACCTTTTTGCCCCAAATCACGTTTTTTGGTTGGCTCTGGGGGGACAACTGCCCCCCCCCCCGCTACAATACGGCCGTGTATGCGCCTTCGTCAGAATCGTGATAGGCACTATCATTTTCAATAATTCACAGACAGGACTTGCTTTCCAATTAACCTGCTACCGGTCGCCGCACGTGTTTGATTGCCAAATGTGGTTGCTGGAATTCCACATGGTAGTACTATTCTTTCCTGCAAAAGAAGATCTGCAGCAATGTGTTCCTGACATCCTGCCTGTATTTCTTCCCTCCTCCTATGCAGTAGAGGTAAAAATTGATGGCATAATTCACTATGAAGAATTCAACAAGGATAAAATGCTGACAATAATAACGTAAAAACCAGTATTCCTCCCGCAGCTTATAGTGCTTCTCAATTGCTTCTTCTCCGATTAACACATCGTAGCATCGGTAAGGGACTGTCGTAATGAAATAAGCAAAGCTAACCAAAATGAGCATCTTTGTCAAATATTTCGTTTCCTTTTCTCTGATCTTCTGTCCTTCCTTGCCGACACCCATTTCGTTCCTCTTCTTCCCCGCGCTGCGCAATGTCACGATTATCCACACATTGCAAAATAAAATGATGCAGAAAGGTAGCACGGTACCGATGACCAACTGTGATGAATTCGCAAGTGCTTCTATCTGGGCGTTGCCCACTGATACACGCATTACACTGAAATCTGCGAAGAGACTCATGACAACCTTTTTGTGACACTAAAACCTGGCGTCCACAAGGGCGCGGACAAGACGCGGAATGCAAATTTAGTAAATCCGCATTCATTCAGCAACCTCTCCGCATATTCTTGAAAGATTCCGTTCACTGTCTTTATCATTCCTAAACATTTCCCGGCGTTTCTGCACTTTCGGGAGAGGGTAAAATGCCCAATAGTCATTTAATTGACGCGGAGAGAATGCCGAAATGACATACCGGTAATTTGCTTCCGCAACCCTTCCTAATGTTGTCAGCGCTCTAGTGGACGCCACCCATAGAAGGGGGAGCAGTGAAGAAAGGCTATGATGGTGATACCTATTCCTGGTATCTTCAGCCTGCCGCACACGAGAGAAATTAACTGAGCAAAACGTCAATCGAGGATTTTTACTCACAGTCAATTTCCTCTCTTGGTCGGCGAAGGATTTGGGATTAAAACGGACAGTGCCTACACTTCCACGGCGACGTGCCATTTTATGCCGTCATGTGATTTGAACTACGTATGCTCTACAGCAAAATGACGCGAGTCAAATAACGCAGTCCCCGGCCGCCGCACACGGTGAGGTTTTTTCCTCGCGAGCAAAAAAATATCAAACATGTTGCATATTTTGCTCAAGGGCAGTTGAGGCAAAAAAAACTCGCAAGAAATTCGCCGCACACGAGAGGAAATTGACTGAGTAATAAATCCTCAAATGACATTTGCTCAGCTAATTTCTCTCGTGTGCGGCAGGCTTGTAGGGGCCTACCGTGTATGTTTTGTTTGACACATCGTCGAGGTCGTGTAACCTAAAAGGGACACCGTATCTCTATTGAACGACAACGTCTACAAGCGCTGCTCCATGTGACAGTTTTCTGTCGAAAGTTTGCTGTCAGATACATGTTGTCAATTATTGCTGTCAGACAGCAATAATTGTTGCCATACAGTACTGTATGACAGCAATTATTGCTGTCTGAGAGCAATAATTGACTATCTGACAGCAAACTTTCGATAGAAAACTGTCACGTGGAGGCGCCTTTAATAAGGCGCCCACCCACGGGAATTTTCTCGCGCGAATTGGCTCTCTATGGGCAACTCAACCAAGGTGCAACTCAACTATGAGCAGTTGTTTATGTCATTGGTCTTCGCGTAAGCAATAAAACAATGGGGAATTGCCCATTGTGAGCCAACTTCCGCGATAAAATTCGCCAGTGAACAGGCGTCTTTACGTACTCTGTGCTTGGAGGAGACGAGGAGATACATGTACCTGTATTCAATCATCAAGATAGTCTCACCTGTGCCCTCCTTTTGTACAAATTTGTACGTGAAGAATATGTATAAACTGAGGCCAAATACCACGGTGGCTGTCACAGCCATGGTCACACGGGCTCGGCGAGTCGTGCAGAGTCGTGGAGCTGCCATCGGAAATCTCACAACGATTAGTCTATCCACTGTGTCATCTCGGCGAGAATAAAGCCAGAGAGTACTGCGGCGGTGTAACCTTGATACCACATTAGCCTGAAAATAGGCCCATATGTCACAAAATGTTGAATTTATGTCATAATATGACTGGTCTCCTGTCCAACCTATATACAGCTGGTGGTAAGAGCGAGGCTGGACTGATACCATGTCAAAACAATGGCCGCCATACCTTCATCATTTGACAAGTTCAATGAGCTGTTAGCGTGACTAACCTTCATCAGGTTAAAGGGGACATGCGAAAAATATTGCCCGGCGGGCACAAGTTGTCTGAGTTGTAGCGCCGTCTGTTAATACACGGTGACACTACGCTATATCACAGGCGCCTGTAGAGCTATCAGTGAGTTAAGAACACTTTTCTAACCAAACGTATCTAAAAAACACAACACGTATCTAAAAACACACCACGAGCTCATAAATTCGTGAGCTCGGGGTGTGTTTTTTACAAACTATAGTGTTTTTGGTTAGATACGTGTTCTAAGCTCACTAATAGCTCTACAAGGGCCTGTGATATAGCGTAGTGTCACCGTGTTTTAACAGACGGCGCTACAACTCGGACAACTTGTGCCCGCCGGGCAATATTTTTCGCATGTCTCCCTTTAAAGGTAACATGCTTCAACGCATTCTTTTATAATGTGTAGCAACACTCCCAATACCTAATTGGTAACTCTAGAGCATTCAAATAGATAGATTTGAACAGTCTTATCGAGCATGCATATACGACTTAAAGGTCAAATGTTATGTCGGCCGTCGCGAGATACAAAACGGGAACCTACGCATACTCGGATTCCGTGTTTCTTCTAAATGCCCGATGCAGTGATCATCTCATTTATCTCAATTGACAGCATCCTCCCATAGTGGGTTTTTTCACATCGCTCCTCTTCACCCACTCACGCAACTGAGTGTGCGAGAATATGAAGAGGAGTCAGACCAAAGCCCTGCTATGGGAGGATGATTGACAGTTGCACAACATGTTCTTTCTTGGGAGGGAGGTTATGGAGATGAATGTCGACTGAACTGCGAGCAGAGGTTCCAAGAGAGGCGATCTTCTAACGGTGCTTACAGGTCGACATTGCGTCTTGAAGCAACTCGTGCGGCAACTAGCTTTCCGGCGATGGAAGCAACTCGGAGTGACTGATCAGTTGCCGATTTTGTCGACCTGAGCGCGCTTGCGTCTCCGAGCAAATGCCATTCTCCATATTTATGCATCGTGTAGAAATCGGCTAACCTCTTCCTACACTCTGCAGCAAGCAGCCAGATTCCGTGTTCAACGCTTTCGGATTTTCTCGTGCGCCCAATCAGAAGCCTCGTTTCTTCGTCGTTCACGGAAGAAAAAATCTCAATGATGTCATTTCATCAAATTTTGAATGGTCAACGTCATTACCAGGAACACGTCATGCACGTGGGTTGGGGGGAAGCTTTGCCGTGATTGGTTGCTGTTTTTGGGACCGGGGAAATCCGTCGAAGACGGAATGCGGTTTGCTTGCGTGAAGGTCAAGGGAGGAGAAGCCGAGTCTTTACCAGAACTCAGTGAAGATGAGCAAATGCCGGATCAGCTAGTTGAGCGTGCTGTTCCTCTCAATCGCTGAAATGTCGACCTAACCTGCGCGTGGTGGTTTTTTGGTCTGCGACGGATCCGTCGAGTTGCTGACGCAATATCGACCTGTAAGCACCTTAAATAAGAAATTGACATTGGAGAGGAAGGCCTATATCAAAGACGAACGGCACCAGAGGAAAATGACAATAACCATGTAGGCTACTTACTGTAGTGCTAACTCAGTTGATAGTTCAGGTGGTGCCCAGAAAAAGATAGACATCCCCCATATAAATTCGATAAGAGACGAGGAATCGGCCATTGCTAGACCTGTCATATAGTTACAGGTAGAGATTCGTCGGTTGTCTTTTTGAAGTGTGATGAGAATTGAAATGACATTTCCGATGAGTCCAACGATAGTGATGGGCATCCAGGCATATTTCGTGACAATGAGGTACACCACGCGCAGCACTAGGACTGTGGAATCCACTGGTGTATCTGCAAGCAGAACGGTGCTGTTCTCTGGTTGTGACATCATCAATAGTTTCTGCCAAGTGAAAAGTTCGCCGTTCCCAACTGGGCATTCGTCCCAGCTTCTAATTCGTGAGAGGTTTTCTGCTATCCACACCAATGGAAAGCTGGGACAAATTGGTGTTCGGATGAGTTGTAGACAAAAGCCGCCAACTGCGATAGATTGATGGACATTCGCTGAGTTTGCTCACACGCTTTGCACATTCATGGTCCATATTTATCCGTATGATCAAACGAATAGGCCTACGCTGCAACGAAACACGAAAATATCTTAAGGTTTCTATATGCATACCACCACAAATATATCACACACATGGATTAGGAGATCAGGTAACAACAATGGAAAATGTGACTTCCAAACTAAATCTATTTCCGTCTTGCCGATAAATACATGTCTGTAAATCATGAAAGTCATGTCGCGTATGCTTTGAGAGAAGGATACTACAATGTAACACGTAGATTGCACGCGTGACATCAGCGTGTTCATGCATGATTAGTAGGCTTTTTTTTGAAACTACAGGTGGATGAAGGGGAGTTTCTTTATTAGAATTCGTCAATCTAAGCATGCGATAAAAACAAGATTGGAGATTGACTTCTTGTTTATTATCATTTTGTGTGTCAATTTTGTGCCTTTTGTACCATGGATAAAAAACAATGTGATAAAACAAATTGCTCTATCTTCAGCGTCAATTACTTGATAGGCCTACTGTGAGTTGGAATCGCCAGAAACCTTGGTATGGCTTTCATCGTACCTTTTACACGATACATGTATTGTCACATGGATTAATTTCATTAATGTTGCTTTTAAATCATTCGTATTCCCATTCTTTCTTGAGAAGATCTGCAGCAATGTGTTCCTGACATCCTGCCTGTATTTCTTCCCTTCTCCGAGGCAATAGATTTCAACAAGGATAATAATGCTGGCAGTAAACGAAGAAACCAGCATTTACCTGCTTCACTCTCAAGAATGCTGTTTTAGTCGTTGTCTATAATTACATATCAAAATTATAAATACCTATTTTTGATCATGTATTGTACAATAGACGATCAAAACATAAATCGGATAAAAATTCCCTGCGGTAGTCACGCCTGATGCCAGTTAACGGCCAGGGTAGCCAAGTCGCTTGTGAGATTGCACAAGTAATACTTGTGCAATCTCACAAGCGACTTGGCTACCCTGGCCGTTAACTGGCATCTTCAGGTGCTGGACATTTTGTCGGCATGATTTGTATGACTTTCCAGCCTATTCTGTTTGATATACGTTGTCAGTACATTCGACTTCGAGCCTTTGGCCCCTCTTGAGGGCCCTCCGGTCCTACTGGCAATCATTGAGGTAATCAAAGGAATATGGTGCAGACTGCATTAGCAATAACTCCAGGTTATGTAGGCCTATGCCATCCCGCGGATTTGGAGATCACCGATTGGAATAAAAAAGCGATGGGAAATGAGAAAATGGCTTTGAGCTCGCAGCTAGATTCATGTCCTTCCTAAGCAGATGACACATGTCTGTAATCATGAAAGTCATGCCTCAAATGCTTTGAGGAGGAGGCCTGACTGACATCAGAGTATTCATGCACGATGAGGATTTTTCCTGAAACAGACTGATGAAAGAGAGTTTCCTTTGATTGGAACGAAATAGAAATATATGAAGCAAACAGATCGCTTTATCACAAACGCTCGAGTTCAAATCGACAGAAATCTAGTTCTAAACATCTTCACTGAGTTCAAGTAAAGACTCGGCTTCTCCTTCCTTGACCTTCACGCAAGCAAACCACATTCCGTGTTCAACGGATTTCCCCGGTCCCAAAAATAGCAACCAATCACGGCAAAGCTTGCACCGACCCACGTGCATGACGTGTTCCCGGTAATGACGTTCACCAATCAAAATTTGATGAAATGACATCATTGATATTTTTTTCTTCCGTGAACGACGAAGAAACGAGGCTTCTGATTGGGCGCACGAGAAAATCCCAAAGCGTTGAACACGGAATCTGGCTGCTTGCTGCAGAGTGTAGGAAGAGGTTAGCCGATTTCTACACGATGCATTTAATGCAGAATGGTTCTAAAGGAAACCTCTGCCTACATTGAGATTCCTATGTGACTATGTGTAATAGCAAAAATAGACAGGAGAGCTGGACTTATCTTTTTCTTGCTATTACACATACTAGTAGGCACATGACAAATTGCTTCATACCTTGACTTTAAAGGTTACCTAAAGGGTTTCATCCACTTCTGGTTTTCTGCGTAAAACTGTAGAGCATTAATCAGCCAGCATGAAACTGAAAACCGCATGAAAATCAGATCACCCAGTTCCAAGTTATGGGAATTTAAAAAGGATGACTACACACCCTGGCAACTATGTCAGGCAGCGGAGAATAGCACTTGTGATGTCATTGGATTTTAAACGTCATATAAAAAATATTAAAATTACTCATTTAACTTGGGCACTTAGGTGTAGTTTTGATGTATTTTTCTTGTTCAACCAGTCGTACTGCAGTTATTTCCTCAATATGGATTCTGAGGGCAATATTTGAATTTCTGTATAGCACATTTGACTCATGAACCCGCCGCCTGGACAGCCATGGATACCAAGTTGTTTGGTTGTCATGTAGAAACAACGTCTTAAATTTGGTATAACACTGCAACTAATGGTCAACACTTCAGGCAACTTTCACTGAATTGTTTTTTATCCGAACCACTTTTCAAAGAAAATCATGAAATGCCTTTCAGGTGACCTTTAAATCGGTGGACACCTTGGTTTTCATTGAAACAGAAACATCTTACCTACCGCTTGTGTGTAGTCACACGGCTTCAGTTTTCGGCTCGCTTATGAATTTTTGGTTTTACTCATGACATGTTGTTTTGAAATTGATGATTACTGGTATTATTTCTTGCACTGGCAACAGGAGAAGATCTGCAGCAATGTGTTCCTGACATCCTGCCTGTACTTCTTCCCTCCGCCTATGCAGTAAAGGTAAAAATTGATAGCATAATTCATTGCCCAGAATTCAACAAGGATAAATTGCTGGCAATAAAAACGTAGAAACCAGTATTCCTCCCACAACTTATAGTGCTCCTTTATCCCCTCGACTCCGATTAGGACATCGTAGCATCGGTAAGGGACTGACGTAATAACATACGCCACGCTGACCAAAATGAGCATCTTTGTCAAATACTTCGTTTCTTTTTCTCTTATTTTCTCTCCTTCCTTGCCGACACCCATTTTGTTCCTCTCCTTCGCCGCGCTGCGTAAGGTAGTGATTATCCAGAAATTGCAAAATACAATGATACAAAAAGGCAGTACGGACCCGCAGACCAGTTGGAGTGAATTTGCAAGAGTTTCTAACTGGACGTTGCCCACAGATACACGCATCAAACTGAAATCTACAAGGGATTTATAATTAATTTATTCAGGACACAAAAGAAGATATGTGCATGGTGACGCGTATTTACTGGCAGGCTCGCACTGTTAGAAATAACAGATGATTTTACAGAAAATTGTGCAGCTGAGTCCCCAGGACTGGATCTATAAAATTTCAGACTTAAATAAATGTTAACAGAGACTTGACTGGAGGCTGACCAAATTATATCTTCATACTGCTCTCAGAAGGCATCATAATGGGATGTCCAATGGAGTCCAACCAATACAGGAAAACACGAATCATACCATATGTAAATTTACAGATAGTGCTGGGGACTCTGCTGCAGGCAATTTCTGTAAAATTACTGCAAAATTACTATTGTAAAATTAATAATTTCTAACAGTGCGCTAAAGCCCCAACGTCCACGGCATGTTATTCTTGTTAGAATTTCGTCCAATGTTCTTCCAATTCTTCATCCTCCTCCATAACCAGTTATGAGTCGGGAATCATCAAACGAAAATCGAACGGACGTTGCCAAGGGACATGCGTACGACAAGGGCGTAGGCTGGTCTGAGTCTGGGGAGGAGCACATTTTTGTGAAAAGCGGAATTCCCCGTGCAGCGTAGGCATGAAATTTCACAGTATGCTGAAGAGTAACAACGGTTTGCTCTGGAGAGGGTCTGGGGCCTCCGCCACAAAATTTTGGAATCTAGATGCTCTGAGACGTGATTTCAGTGCTGTTCTCAGCCAAAATTTACACGATTACTATGTTGATTTTTTTCTGCTTGCCCACAGCGGAACCCTCTTACTGCTGTGGGGAGGTGCACGTGCATCCAGTGCACCCCCCCCCCCCAGCTTACGCCCTGTACGACATGCTGATCGCCCTAAATAAAGTGACATTACATGGACAGGCCTAGCTGTTGAGCACAGAGGCGTCATTGCGCATGCTGTCCAAAAAGCCTTGAGTTTATCAAACAGGTAGGCCTACATGAAATCGAGTGATCGCGAACCATCTTGTAGCAGACGAGAGTAGGCCTACCAAATGTAGCCTATATATTTCCGTCGTTAAAATAACCTCACCTGTGCCCTCCACTTGTACAAATTTGTAAGTGAAGAATATGTATAAGCTGAGACCACATGTCACGAATGTTGTCACTCCCATGGTCACACGGGCTCGGCGAGTCGTGCAGAGTCGTGGAGCTGCCATCGGAAATCTCACAACGATTAGTCTATCCACTGTCATCTCGGCGAGAAAAAAGCCAGAGAGTATTGCGGACGTGTAGCTATGATACCACATTATTTGCCTGAAACAGATTTTCATGGGTACATGTAGATACTCGTCGCCATCAACACGTTGACTACAAATTTCCTTTGTGGAAACCAGCTCCATGTAAACATTTGAGGTAGGTTTTCACCTGTCCAGAAATTGAGCGGCTAGCGCTCGAACTTATGCCCGTTGTACACGATCAAATTTTTCATCCAATTTTCTGAATATGCTCAATAAAGGCTTTATGCGGGTTTATACGTTGAAGCCCAATAGGTCCGGAATCTGAGTTTCCAAAAAATTGGATGAAAAATTTGATCGTGTACAGCGGCATAAGTTATCCCCTNCGAGGTGTCTTAACTTTGAGTAGGTTGGACCTGTGCGGTCGGGAATCGTTCATTTGGCTGAAGACAATGGTGCGAAATGACCGCATTGATGTTCGCTGCGCAGGAGGAACTGGTGAGACGACGTGCAATCCATCGGGAACGGTTATTCTTTGCCATAGATGGCTCATGTTGTTGTCTTTTCGACAACGCTGAACCAAATTTTCCTGAGATAACTCTCACAATTTTCGCAGAGACGGGACTTTTCTGCCTCCGTGAGGTTAACCTTTCGTTTAGACTTCGCCGACGCCTCCATTCCAAATTGACCAAAATGTTTGATCGTGAACGACGGAAAATTGGATGAAATGATTTCCTAGCATGAAAATAGTTGTGAATAGAACCGGTCCTATGAATTTTAGTACGATTCAGAAAAACGGGATCGTGAGCGGCGGGGTTGGATATTTTTTTGTGCGATTAACCAAACATTCGAGTCACAACCATTTCTATACCCAGCTGTCAAGACATAAATTAAATGTATTTTATTTTCATGTTTGACGTGCACAGACCTAATAAGCAGGGTTTCCACTACCCGAACCCGAACTGTATGCATATTTAGAGAATGTACTGATACTTTTGGTCCGTTTAACCCAAATCTTCTTAGGGCGCCGCTCCTTCTTTCTGTAAAATGACATTGCCGCAGCAATTGCAGCCGTAGCCGTCATTATCTAGACTGAACGGGAGCCATATTCGATAAGATTTGATGAAATATATCCACCGTGCACGACGGGCGGCTACGAACTACAAAGTTTGACCACAACCTTCGTCCAAAAAATTTGATCAAAAAATGTGACCGAGAATGGCAGGTATAACACACCCTCCCGTCAGGAGTTGGAAAAGATTGGTCAACCACAACCCCGTGGCGACCGGCCAAACCACAGAAAAATTGACAAAATAACAATTGAAATGTGATTTCATTCACTGGGAACAACTTACGCTGAATGATAAGCATGATGCCTGAATCTAGGGATCATACTTAGCTGTGTGTCATACTAAGGCCTTTTATGAATACCAACATAAGTATCATGACTAGCTAAGTATTATACTTAGCGTTTATTCATGACTAAGTTAAGAACGTTTATGAATACGGCCCCGGGTCTATGTATATCATGTGATCTAGAGGCAAAAGGGCAGGATAAAAAATAACGTTTCTGCTTACTGTAGCCTGAAATCTCCTGCTAGTTCAGGTGGTCCCCAGAAGAAGATGGACAACGACCAAATGAATTCGATAAGAGACGAGGAATCAGCCATTGCTAGACCTGTCATATAGTTACAGGTAGAGATTCGTCGGTTGTCTTTTTGAAGCGTGATGAGAATTGAAAGGATCTAAATTCATCAAAATGACAAGTCCAGGTTCGTCATTTTGACGAACCCTTGACGAACATATACAAGGGTTCATCAAAATGACGAACCTGGACTTGTCATTTTGACGAATTTAGATACTCAGTTTGGTGATAATGAAAACGAAACCTAAGTTCGTCATTTTGATGAAGAAAAGTTTTTCAGTGCTGTTTGAAAGGAAGACGCTATACAGCACTCTAAAAAAATTCTTGTCGTACTGACAAACTGGAACTCGTTCTCAGCCATATGCTTATCTTGACAGGGTCTATCTTGTCAGTTGACAAGTTGAAAACTTGTCATCCTCGGAATAGAGACATCTTATCATTGAAACAAATACATCTTGTCATTCAGGCTCAATATGAACAAATAAAGATAAAATTCAGCGCCAGGAGACTGTTGTACGTTGTTACAAGTACTAACAACAGCTACGTATGACAGAAAAACCCTACCTCATTGTCACGACAGGTAGCGCTCGTACCTCGCACTGACCTGTCACCGCGCGCTCAAGGCATCATGGGAAACTTTAGGACTACTTGTTGCATTTTCAAGATGGCGGGCGATTCCTCGCTTCGAGTTAATAAATTGCAGAATCTCCTAAAATAGGCATACCAAGGATGTCTCCCTGTGTGAGTAACACATTATCCGTCATGATTATGACATACATAGGCCTAGATATGCTGTACATGTCTTGTTAGCCACTGACAGCTGCGTTGGTGCGTCGTCACACACAACAGCACTCAGTCTACAGTACTGTACACACTGACTGTGAAAGTGGCTGCCGGGGGGTCATCCAATATCATCCTTTTCTTCTCGATAATGCCATGTCTATGGCAATTTCTCATCAGAAATGAAAAATCGGTCAATTATTTGCAAAGTCTGCACGAAATAAGCCTCATATCGCTATTTTCCTAGGATCTACTTTCGTGGCGGAGTAGATCACGTGATCACCCAGTTCAAGTTGTGATGCGGTTCGCGTATTTAGAAACTAACAGTGAAATTTTTGTGTGATGCGCTGCGCGCGGACACAGGTCTGTGCAAAGCAGTCTCAACAGCAGTCTTGCGCAACCTGTGTGGACACAATGACCCTACCTAATACATTCTAAGCCTACGATGGGATTCGAACCTATGAACTATGAAACTAACATACAAGCTACTAGACCTAACACCTCAACCCACTCGGCAAATAAGGCAACGATACTGACTGCATGCTTACTTGCGTTTGAAATTGAGCGATGGATGTGAGGGGTGCGCATGCGCAATAATGTCCTGCCACCTACAACTTATCCTCATAACTAGAGATCTTGTCAATTGGACAAACCGAACTCGTCACAGAGATGTGCGACTCGCCATGACAAGTAAATCATGTCATGAATGACGTAACTCGTCAGACTGATTAAAGCGCCTTGTCAATATTCACAGACAAGTTGCGGTGACAAGAATTTTTTAAGAGTGAGTGCACACGTCACCATCTATTCAGTATGTTCATACATGATTGGTTTTTCTTGAAACAGGCTGATGAAAAGGTAATTTGAAACACGGGAAATATACTACATGGAAGATATTACATGTACATGTACATGTACATGTAATTGCTTGCCCAATCTTCCATGCCGATTGCTTGATACCGTCGTCCGGAAATCGCCAGAAGCCTTGATTTCATTGAAACAAAAACCTCTCCTACCTACATGTAAACGTAGACACATGGGCCGTATTCAAAAAAGGTGATCATCGCGTGATTAAGACTTAGAAGCGTGTAACTTCAGTAAATGCACACACTTCCACCATGCATTTGACAAAGTTACATGCGTGTAAGTCTTAAACACCCTTTTTGAATACGGCCCACGATTTCAGTACATATTGCTTTGAAATTGATGATTAGTCTAGAAGTATTCTTTCTTGCAACAGGAGAAGATCTGCAGCAATGTGTTCCTGACATCCTGCCTGTACTTCTTCCCTCCTCCTATGCAGTAAAGGTAAAAATTGATGCCATAGTTCAATGCCCAGAATTCAACAAGGATAAAATGCTGGCAATAAAAACGTAGAAACCAGTATTCCTCCCACAACTTATAGTGCTCCTTTATCCCCTCGACTCCAATTAAGACATCGTATAACCTGTAAGGGATTGACGTAATGACATACGCCAAACTAACCAAAATGAGCATCTTTGTCAAATACTTCGTTTCTTTTTCTCTAATTTTCTGTCCTTCTTTGCCGACACCCATTTCGTTCCTCTTCTTCGCCGCGCTGCTTAATGTAGCGGTGATCCACAAATTGCAAAATACAATAACGCAAAAGGGTAGTATGGACCCGCAGACCAGTTGGAGTGAATTAGCAAGTGTTTCTAACTGGACGTTCCCCACAGATACGCGCATCAAACTGAAATCTACCAAAGGACACGAGTGTTATTTTTAAAGTCCTATGTGCACCACAAAAATAAATTCTCACTCTTTTTCAGCTTTGTACAGCATTCAGACAGAACTGCATTTTGCTGTTTGTTTCATGAAATTATGTTTAATAGTAAGCGAGATATAAAGGATTTTGTCAGTCAAAATCACTGGGCTAAAATCATACTGTGAATATGTAAATATGCTAATTTATTCGTGACAAAATACTAGGGAAAAATTCAATTCAAAATTTGACACACCCAGAGTTCGCTGGATGCATGGTTACTGCATGATAATTGCATTTTGTTGAATTTCACATCACATACACTGCTTAATTTGGTTACTTGGCCGCTCTAATCAGGGAAATGACATGTTCATTATGCAAATTCCCTAGTGTGACATCACTTAATGAGGCAGTCTTAGCCCATTCTAATTTTAGTTGAGTCATTCACAAAATCCACCATAACTTTCTAACCGGTTGGAATTTTTTCACGAAATAAAAAGCTCTTTCATTGTAATTCTGTGCCAAATGATTATACAAGCTGCAAAAAAAGGTGCATGTGACTTTAAGATGACATGATGAAGGATGTGCACACAAGAGAAGGCGTGACGAATATTTACTGCCCGTCTGATTCTCACCAGTCTATCTGGCAGAATCCATCACATTTCCCGCTTCTGAGGAGCTACAGCCTCAGCCAATCATCGGTGTGCGAAGGCAAATCGACGTGCCAATCAAAATCCGTGTTACAAATGCGTGCGGGAGGAAAAGAGAAAGTGCCGAACCGCGATTTGTTGCACTAGTTCTTATTGGCTCGGAAGCGGGGTCAAGTAGAGGTCAGATTCATTTATAATTTATTACATGTAGTTAACGCAAAAGACGACATGATTGGGACAAAGCCAAAGCCGTAGCCGTAGCCGATGGCCTTGTTTGGACAAGATGTTACTGCCAGGCTCACCAAAGCCCTGTTGTCGACATGATCAAATTCTCGTCGGACTTTCGTCCGGTGTTCTACCCAGTGACAGTGTAGACACCATCCAGCGAAAATTGAGCGAGATATAAGATTTTTTGGTATGGCGGTGGGAAGGACAGATATTAAAGGCAGCATTAATATCTCTAGTCTGTAGTGTTCGCTCGTGCGAACTTTTTGGACGAAAATGGCAAACTTGACTCAAGGTGGCGATATCTGAGAATATCACCACTATCGACGCTAGGTTTCCATCTCGAAAAGTAGTGCGCGCGCGGAGCGAACAGTAGAAATTCTTCTATTTGTAAAGCGGTTACCCATCACGTCGTTTTCTACGCTTACAATATAGATCGTTGAAGATAGGTGTATAAAGGTATATAGAGTGATACAAACATCGGTGGAGTAGATACAAAGTAATAATAAAGTTATTCTGTTTCATTTTCGACAAGATAGTACTGTTTTCTGCAAATAATACCATTTTGAAAAAGAAGTTCGCGTCACGTGATAGACCAACCCACCGACGATGACGTCAAGATTTTCAAGATGGCGATCCAGCGTCAATGGCAGTGTTAAAATTTTCGTCTAAGTATCAAAAAATTTCAACGCTGCGTGGAGTTTGCGAAAATGGGGGACCGGCTACTGTAATGTGTTCAAGGGACCCCCCCCCCTTAGTCACGCTAGGGTGGGTGGCCTTTTAGATTTTTTGCAAGTGCCCGAAAAATTGACTTTGAAGTTCAGGAAGCCGTTTCCAATTACGTAACTAGTTAGAAACTACAAAAAACATGCTTATTTGGTTACGAGGCACCATCTGTTGGTAATACATGTACATTCATGGGGTATCCCACCGTTCAAAACTTTGCTGTACATCGTGTTCCCATTCTTCTGTACAACGTTCAGTTCTTGGGTCCAACATGTCCAATGATAAAGTCAGTGTCCTGAACTTCACTAAGGTCAATTTTTCGGCGTCTTGCAAAAAATTTCAAAGGCCACCTACCCTAGTGCGACCTCAGGGGGGGGGGGATCCCCTGAACACACATCCTCCCACAGCAGGGCTTTGGTCTCTTCATACACTCCACAGAGCGAACGAAGAGGAGCGAAGTAAAAACTCCTGCTGTGGGAGGATGCTGAACACATTGCCAGGGGGTGGCTTTTTACAGTAGCTGGTCCCCTATTTTTGCCCTTTGCCCCCTGGGTTGATGCATATTTTGATGACGATGACAAAGATCCTGTCATACATGTAATTGTGAATGGACGTCACCAGGGCCATGCGCATGTCATGCAAATCTATTTGGGACAACACACATATCTATCCCACAAAGGGATCTAACGCTCTTGCTGTCACCCAGCTAAAGTTTGTCAAGCAGGGACGTAGGTACCAGCTTAAAGGCCTGTTGACACCAACCGGACCGCGGGCCGCGACGGCGAAAAACGACGCGCGTTCAATGGATTTTTCAAAAATGGTCAGACCAAAGATTTTGCCGCGCGTCTTTGGTGTGACCCTTTTATTGAAAATCCATTGAACTTATTTTCCCGGCGGTGACCGCGCGTCGTTTTTCGCCGTCGCGGCCCGCGGCCAGGTTTTGGTGTGAACAGTACACAAGAGTTCTGGTAGCCCATACCATCGTGAAAATAACCTCACCTGTGCCCTCCAGTTCTACAAATTTATATGTGAAGATTATGTATAAGCTGAGGCCACATATCACGATGGTTGTCACTCCCATGGTCACACGGGCTCGGCGAGTCGTGCAGAGTCGTGGAGCTGCCATCGGAAATCTCACAACGATTAGTCTATCCACTGTCATCTCGGCGAGAAAAAAGCCAGAAAGTACCGCGGACGTGTAGCTATGATACCACATTATAATCCTAAAACAAAGATTTACATACCTAGTCAATAGATAACGTGAGACGAAAAAGGCGAAAAATCGGGGACAAAATTGAATAGACAGTTTGCGAAATTACCGGCCGCCATCTTTTTTTGAAGATTTTGCCATTGCTTGGGTTTTTTCAATGGGATTTTGCACTGTCAGAGGCGTTCAAAAAAGAAAGGTCATAAAGTAAGCCACTAGAATTGCATAAAGATATTTTAGCAAGCAAGCAGCTAATAAAATATATTCGAAATGTATTTGAAAAAGTTCGAAAATTCGGCTAAATTGTGGGTAATCAAGATGGCGTCGGGTGATTGACAGCGAACTGCTTTCTTGGCTGATCATGTGATCCCTCGATCTCTGTAGTTTCTAGGACCCAAATACATGTAACTATAAACATCGTTACTTGCTATACAATTATTCACAAAAAAATTGTAAATATTTTTGCATTAAACAAAGAATGTTAAGCCAATAACTTGGATTTACTTTTTTCCTACGCTGCGATGAGGTCGCGGACGTACACCTCGGACAGATCTGGCCGAGGTGATGCGTTCCAAAGCTACACAGGTCTGTGCATAATCGCGCAGCCTGTGTGGACACATACAATGACTAAAAGATGAATTCCTCCAAGACTGGCACTAAGAGGAAAAGCTTTAAAAAGGTGCACNTAATAGGTGATGGTTGACAGTTGATGGTCATGAATTGAATTTCATAATGATTCAATAGCTCAGTGACATCCAAAGTTGTGTTAATGTGTTCCATGCCTCCATAAACCTGTGAATAGACACAAACATCATCAAATTTGAACGATGAACAGTTGGCTATGTGGATGTGCCGGTGGCCATGTTGGACGCCATATTGGACTTACCTGTTAGGTAGTGGTCCAATGTCATTTTTAATGGTCTTAATGTGTTTCTTGCCCCCAAAAACATAGGGATGGACACCAAGATCGTCAAATTTGAGTTAATAGTTACAGACTTATGGCCATTCAGAGGTGTCGGCGGCCATGTTTGACGCCATATTGGATTTCCGTGTTACGTAATGGGCCAACATTGTTTTTTATTGTTTTATTGTGTTCCTTGCCCCCGAAAACCTAGGGATAGACACCAAGATCATCAAATTTGAGTTGATAGTTACAAACTTATGGCCGTTCAGAGGTTTCGGCGGCCATCTTGTGCGCCATCTTGAAAAAAACACTTTTCCGCGGGTCCAACTCTGGTAAACTTTTAGTATGTTAAAAAGTACACTAAAACCTACCAAAATCAATTGAAAAACCTTTTGTAGCAATTTTTTTGGGGTTAAACTGTATTTTGACCTGACTAGTAGCACATTGGGGATTTTTCTGGCGTTCGGACATTGGCGTCGAAAAAACGCCTCTGGACGCCGAAGTTGGCGGCCAGTCTGCTGCATGCTATAGGAGTTTTTTGTCTCAGCATCCTGTCACCGAACACGGTGCGTCAGCCGCCGCACACGATTGCAAATTTGTCTCCTGTAGATGCGGCGTAACGTCATTCCAAACATGTTTGATCTGCGTTGGCGGCAAAAAAATCCGTAGATCTCCATAGTTGGAGGCAAAATTGCACTCGTGTGCGGTTCGTCCTCCGGTGCGGCAACGGTAGGGGTGTTTTTAAAGTTGACTGACTCAATGCTGCTCGACCCATCATATTCACCAGCCGGGTATGTACAGACCATGTACACAAATAAAGAAAGGAAGTACACACATTTTCATCGTCAAATTACTCCATCCACGATTGGATTTTTTTCACACGGAATCGCTCATAGGGTACTTCAAATACGGCAAGGAAATAATTTTTTTATCGTGGTTGACCTGTCCAGCAGTCGCAGAGACGGGTTGTGGCACATACTTGTGCAGGTGTAGGCCATAGAAAATGACGCTTCTACATGTATATCAGGGAACAGACCGAAATATCATCCCTCGAATTAACATTGTTGTTGACCTCGGCCTCCGTCAACAATGTTTTCTCGGGGTGACATTTCGGTCTGTCCCCCTCCATGGCGGGCGCCATTTTCTTAATGCTATATTTGTATATTTATTTATATATTTGTCATGGATAAGGAGATCAGGTAACAGCTCTGTGAAATGTGGAAAAAGCGGTGCGAGTTCGAAACTAGATAATTTCCAACAGTTGTGAGTCCAAACCTTCTGTAAAGCAGACGATAAAAGCTGCGACCATGCCCAAAGTCACGTCTCGCGTGTTTGAAAGGAAGACGCTAGATTGCACACGTCACATCAGTGTGTTCATGCATGATTGGCTTTTCTTGAAACAGACCGATGAAAAGATAATTTGAAACACGGGAAATATAGGCCTATACTACATGTAATTACTTCCCAATCTTCCATGCCTGTTGCTTGATATCGTCGAATGGAAATTGTCAGAACCTTTGACATCATTGAAACGTAGGGCCGTATTCTAGAACGTTCCTTAACATTAAGGTCCACCTTAAATCTATTGTTCTGGATGGTTTTACAATAGACTTAAGGTCGACCTTAACGTTAAGGAACGTTCTAGAATACGGCCCAAAAACCTATCCTACCTAAACGTAGACAAATGATTTCAGTAAATATTGCTTTGAAATTGATGATTAGCTTACTAGTATTCTTTCTTGCAACAGGAGAAGATCTGCAGCAATGTGTTCCTGACATCCTGCCTGTACTTCTTCCCTCCTCCTATGCAGTAAAGGTAAAAATTGATGCCATAATTAACTGCCCAGAATTCAACAATGATAAAATGCTGGCAATAAAAACGTAAAAACCAGTATTCCTCCCGCAAATTATAGTGCTCCTTTATCCCCTCGACTCCAATTAACATATCATATAACCTGTAAGGGATTGACGTAATGACATACGCCAAACTAACCAAAATGAGCATCTTTGTCAAATACTTCGTTTCTTTTTCTCTTGTTTTCTCTCCTTCCTTGCCGACACCCATTTTGTTCCTCTCCTTCGCCGCGCTGCGTAAGGTAGTGATTATCCAGAAATTGCAAAATACAATGATACAAAAGGGTAGTATGGACCCGCAGACTAGTTGGAGTGAATTTGCAAGCGTTTCTAACTGGACGTTCCCCACAGATACGCGTACCACACTGAAATCTATGAATGGACATGAGTGTTATAAATTTTTTCGAAGTGGCTATTTAAATTTTTTACGACATGGCATGATAAAGAGAATGACATGATGCAGACCAGTCTCCAATGCAGAGGTCACACGGTTTCACCTTTGTGACTCTTCTTCAAACGTCAGTGCCCCGTACTTCTTTTCGCGTAGGAATGACGCCATTTAAGATGGCTGCCTCCAGGTAGCACGTGGTTATGTTTACCCTCACAAAATCATGTGATCAAATGCGACAAACCTGATTGGTGCATCGATTTGGTTGCTCCGAAAATGGAAACTATTTCTGCCGGAAGGACCGAACCGAAGCACAGCCATGCGTGTAATTCGCCGCGAAAAAGTGCAACACAAAATAATGAATAAATGTTTGAAAATCATGGTGAGTTTAGTGTTTTGCTACATTTCTAAACTTGACAGTACAATTATGGTTTTATTAGGGTGTAAAACTAGCTGTAGTTCAGTTTTTTATTCACTCTGCTCATTCCGAGCAGAGTGATGAGCGCGTATGAAGCCAGTGGTACAAGTGGAGCAAACCGAAAACACGGAACGCCGTACCACTGGGCTAGCGAGTTTGGATGCAGACAAGAGTAGGCGCGACGAATATACTGCCAGACTCACCAAAGCCCTGTTGCCGACATGACCCAATTCTCGTTGGATTTTCGGTCAATGTTCTACCCATTACAGCAGTGACAGTGTAGCCATCATCCAGCGAAAATCAACGGGATATCAGATCTTTTGGGCGCATTTTGTAAATCCTCAACGTCCGTTTTTTTTGTCTTTTCAAATTTCTTGTACCAAGAACCCCGATTCCTAAAATAATGATAACAAGCCGCATAACACAATACGTGATGAATGAGCAAGCAGCACTTCCTGACTTGGCCCGGTAGAATATCCGGCCAACCAGTGTGTATTGCATGTTCCCTTCTCACTGCGTAATACTTGGAGGCGGTTTTGAAACAAACTAGACATCGAAGTAGCCTGTCTATCCTTAGATAAAACACAACGAGTTATGCTCGGAGACGCATGCGCGCTAAGGTCGACAAAATCGGCAACTGATCAGTCACTCCGAGTTGCGTCCATCGCCGGAAAGCTAGTTGCGCGAGTTGCTTCAAGACGCAATGTCGACCTGAGCCAGGCTTTTACGCGCTATGCTGTCCACAACCACAAGAGAAATAGGTAGCTTCCAACATTAAAGCTGACGTGAATGAACAAAAACCACAGCGCCGCAGTATGGTGGTCTACAGAAGTGCGAACGCCCTTCGGAGTTTCTCCAGAACATGATAGACCACCGGACTATTCGGTGGCGCCACTGTATTCAATCTCAGGCTTTCAATCGATACACATCAAGAGATAGTGTCCAAGTGACACAGCCTTATAGACTTAGTACGATCCGTAGGAACCTGAGTATGAGGTTGGTCAGGGGTCTTTAGTGTTTGCGCCCAGTTGAAATATATGGTACAATGGCAAAAACTTCGGCATCAACAAATAATACACCACTCGTCTGAGTTTCAAAAACTCCATTTGATATCGTTGCAAACATGTTCACCGTCGTGGAGAATCGTCAGCGCATTCGCCGAGTTTCTCAGGTGGCAGCACTGTGCTCCGAGTCGAACATGGCGGCTGTGTCACATATTGATGAGTGTGTGTTGCCGACTAAAACGCGAAAGATGGAGAGTTTCGGTCGAGGTGAGCGAGTTTAAGTAAATTCGAGGATGATCTAGTGATAATTTGTCCGCTTTGGAGTTGACATCTTCAACATTTGTGACACAGCCGCCATGTTTCGACTCGGAGCACAGTGCTGCCACTTGAAAAACTCGGCGAATGTGCTGACGATTCTCCACGGTGATGTTGCATATAAATCTTATTTAATTTCTTTTGCCATAGTTTCGTTATTTGAATATATTTTCACAGAAATGCAATGTACTTGGTCTGAGCAGTAACACATACATGACTTGTGCGATGTGTGTGTATTTGTAGAAAGAATATTTAATTGATTACGGTAATTATGGCCAAAGGAATAAAATAAGAATTTTCCTCATCGTATATGTAATGATATCTGATTACGTTGATGTACGTCAAATGAGTGTTGTATTGTTTTTGAATGCATGTTTTCAATTGGTGCTTGGATCGCACCATAAATGTCAACCAGAAGTGAATACAGTGGAACCTCGGTAAGGGGACCACCCAAGGGACTGGAGCAAGTGGTCCACTTAGGTGAGGTGGTCCTGCTACCGAAATTGTCAGACCAAATATGAAATACATGTATGTATATGACAGTGTATTATTGCCAAAACTTAAATAACACTGTTTAGATTATCTCANGTTTCTCTGTTATTCACAATGATAACAGTGAAATCCAACTACAATGTACTATTTATAATTTCAGAACTTACAGGGTCTGTCTATATACAGTGGAACCTCGGTAAGGGGACCACCCAAGGGACTGGAGCAAGTGGTCCACTTAGGTGAGGTGGTCCTGTTACCGAAATTGTCAGACCAAATATGAAATACATGTATGTATATGACAGTGTATTATTGCCAAAACTTAAATAACACTGTTTAGATTTTCTCATCTTCTCACATCCTCATGAAATACTAAGACTAAAGGACAGTGCTTAAATTGACCCTCATCTTCTCACATGTCATGTGAAATAAGATGAAAGGGCACCGCTTGAATTCATCTCATCTTCTTACTTTGGATGTGATGGAATAAGATTGTGTACAGCCCTCTGTACAATTCCATGTCAGTAACACCAACAAACTGTTATGATGCACACCAATTAACCATATTGTGTTCCTTCATCATGTGTGATTAAGGTGTTATTGTCAACTGTTTGTCACCTTTGGCTTTGCAAGCTCAATTGAAAGCCTACAACTGCACACATACAGTACCCAGAATGTAACAAAATTCTTAAATTGAGTGTGTAACTGAAGGTCAATACTAAAGTGATTAAGATTCTATTGAATCAAACCAGAAAATATGAAATAAAGGTGATCTTAAACTCATTTACATCATTGCAGCAGGTAGTTACTCAGTTCAGATGTCTTTCAGTTTACGGTCACTGGTCCACTTAGGTGGTGAATTTTGGTCTTTGGGACTGCTAATTTGAGTGGTCCCGGTCCGGATACCGAGGTGGTCCTGTTACCGAGGTCATGTTAATGGAAATTAATGATAAAATAATCGGGACTGGACTAAAGTGGTCCACTTAGGTGAGGTGGTCCCGTTACCGAGGTGGTCCCCAACCGAGGTTCCACTGTAATGACAATGAAAATGCGTTTAGTACCTGAACCTGTATACAAAAACATTCAGTGGTTGCCATGGAAACAGAATGGAACACTACAAGCATATTAAAACAAACATAAAATGTTATAAAGGGGCTGGAAGCATAAGAGACCAACTTACGGATCGTGCACTTTGAGCAAACCGTAAGAGATATTTCTTTGAAACTTGGCACACATCCTTGGACCAAAACATAATCAATGATGACAAACTTTGAGGCGCAACTGTTACGTAGCACCTAGCAACCACCGTAGCAACCTACTGTTTTCTGGTTTTAAAGGGTTTTCTTGCCCCAAAAGGGGTCATCAAACATCATTCAGCATGGTTGTCTGTTGCAGCATAGCTTTGATTAAAATCCCACTGCATCATTATTACATTAATAATGTGATTGTATAATTGTTTTCTGGTTTTAAGAGTCGCAGTCTGAGAAAAGTGGCAATATTTCCAAAAGTTGCGGAGTTGACCCCCCTGGAAATTGATGAAAATTCAACGCATTCTGGCTGACTTGATCAGCCATGTGGACTACTGACGGAGCGTGCAGTGGCGGTGGGTGGTAGGCCAAGGCCTGTACTAATTGTTTTTAAAACGGTAACACAATCTTTGGTTTGCCGATCGTCATTGTGCCTTTTAAATGGATCAGAAAGAAGTCTTTAGCTTGTTGTTTTATGAATGTTTTTTGGCCGGGCGGCCGACTTTTTTGGTCGGGCGCTGGAATTTAGCTCGGGCGCTTTTGGCCTTGGGGATGATTTTGCTCGGGCGCAGCGCCCGAGCTAATAAGGTAGTGGAGAACTCTG
>NMRB01002767.1:61879-82822 GCA_002633025.1 Notospermus geniculatus
GTTTAGCCTGGATTTCAAACTGCTGTTGGCTCTTGTCTGGGATGCAACACTGTCATATTGGATTACTGACATGACGAGTTGAATCTTGTGGTGTTTGAATATTGACTGAGAGTGAGGGTTGGTAAGTTGGTTTTGTCCAATCATCTTGCACAATTCCTCTACAACATAATCTTCCCATTGCACGACATGCCACCTGGAGTGGTTATTGCCTGAGGTCTCACTCTTTTACTCTTGACAGACTGACCCATGGTATTGGTGCCATTTTTACGAACTGGAACCTTAAGTCCTGAACACACTGACATGATTAATCACGTACATGTATTGTCACGAACGACGCGACAAAACTATTGTATTCATAAGGATGAAACAAAGGAATTTGTCGCATCACTCATGCAATCGTGGTGGAAATCGCGTCAGTGTGTTCAGGCCTTATGTCTCAGTCCTTTTGCAACCAGAATCACTTCAACTCTTTTTTGGAATTTAGGTTCTTTCTAAAAAATCCAAAAGTATTATGTAACCATGAATGACCACTAATCTGACCATGATACTTAGTATTCTCATAGTTGTCCGAGAGAGATTCTCCTGATTTTAGTCTGAACTTTGTGTAGATTTTCTTGTCAATATTTTGATCACCCTGTGCACCTATTGCATATTGTATATTTATAGCCTACATTTTCAAAATGGCACGAAAGGGGAAGAGGACTGGATAAAAGGGCATAGTTTTATTACGCTGCATACAATTATTCCAGATTGGAATTGTGTTGGTTACCTGTGAGGTCCTGGGTTCGATTCCCAGTCGGACCGGGGCACTAACGCGATGGAGAGGACGAATCCCTCTGACAGTGCAGCTTTTCTCTGGGTGCTCCAGTTTTCTCCTGCATGCATTACATTGTCCAGTATTGCTTGATGAGCAGCCATAATGCCTTTAGTTGGCTGTGCGCTCCTTGAATAATATTTCTTTAAAAAATGACTTCATAGTGCTGTGGAAAGAAACTGCTGGAATGATTCTGGTCACTGCTGTAATGTAGAGCCTTGATCTCTCTTCTCATGTTCATAGGAAGTCTTGTCAGTGAATTCTTTGTGCCTCACTATTTTATGGGTTAATCCAATCCACTATTGGAATCAAGGCCTGACACAGCTTATTGTCAGCAGTGAGTCATTGATCCATAATATGTCTATTTACCAGCTGACCTCAGCTTGGAGTCCGCCAGCCATGACAGGCCTGGATGTATTATATGGGTAATGTTGTGGCTATTCCAGCAGTAGGAACACCCCCTAATGACACAAAGTAATTAACTATATTTTAACTTGATTGCACCAAAATATTCCAATGTCTTCAGCAGGAATTGTTTTGAATATTATTTAAGAAGGCCTATATATCAATTTTGAGTCCAAAAATGATTATTTCTCACATTTTTGGGAGGTTGAAAAAAGCTTTGTTTTAGATAATTAGTATTTAGTTTTTTCTTTATGGTGTCTCTTAAGCAATTGGTGTGAAGGGTCATCACTGCGGATTTCAACCAAATTGACCAAATAGTTTCCGAACTATGCACGATTTGGACATTAGTCCATTTTTCCTCCAGCCCCTTTAGGAGGTTTCTCCCACTGACTGCAAGACGCCATTTCCGTGCCCGAAAACGCAACGCAGTACTAACTTTCGAAGCGCACGCAATGAGCCGAGCGCCATCTATGAAATCTCGTTGGCAAGTTTATGAACTACCGACTCGACCGGCTTCCCGGGTCGTCTAGACAATGCTAGACGGGTGGTAAAGGTAGTATAATTGGACCGATCCATTATCGTTGTTGAAAGGAGTGTGTAACAACGATCTTCCTGTGTTGTGTCCGTATGAAAACAAGCGTTGGGAGTGATCAGATGATGCGTGTCGGCCGATTTTTTTTGCGTGACGGTGGATATGTTAAGCGTGGCGGTTCCACTACGTAAATTTTTTAACGTGGCGCAGGCACAGACGTTTGCATTCTAAACGTGACGGACCGTCACGTGTTCTTTAATCAGGGAAAACACTAGGCGTAAGATGCAGAACAATGTTTTTTGAAGAGGAGGAACTTGTAAGCTAGCAATGTAAGCTAGCTATGAGTGCTAATTACAGATTGAAGCTTTTTATGCAACTGAGGTCTAAAATTAGGTCAGGTGAACCTAATTACTCTATACTCCCACTTACCTGTCCCATTCCTGAAATCGTAAAAAATGACCAAATGCTAAGCTGAAGATATCGCACGCTGTCATTCTTTGCCAGGCTCGAGAGGGGAACAAGTAAGTAGACAGGACATTACTCTTTCTGACCATACCCCCACCCCATTATCTTCAACTTAGAATTTATTTTTTTCCGAATTCAGGAACGGGACATGTAAGTGGGAGTATTGCATGACGGGAACATTCTCTTAGCCAAGGTGTGAGTTTCAACCCCACCACTATTGACTTTTAACGTTGGGCCGTGGGGTTGAGAATTCTCAGGTAAATCAGGGATATCAGGAAGTGTTTATTATTACTAGAGAACCACATGCTGTGATGCTTCAGTCTTGACTAAACATAATCACTGCACTGGTCTGGGGTCTGACCCAGCCAGCCAGCCTCAAGTGTGATTATATAATAACATCTGGTGGGTTAGTTGTACAGTGAGGATAGTGCTTCTGAGTACAATATAGTTTCACTACATGTAAGCTCTGTATCGTGCTGGTGTGTACGGAAATGGTTTTGACTGNTCACTTCCATAGTCAGATTCATCTGAATCTGAGTTGCCTAGGACATAGTCATCCCCATCATCCTGACAGAGTTCCTGCTCATCAACAGCCGATACATCTCTGCAATGTCTTTTGGCATCTGATCTCTATCAAACCAGAACATGCGGTACTGATCATCCTCTCGTATCCAACCACTCTGGGATGATGGGTCATGTGTGGGGTTTGGATTTGGCTTGTGAACATTCTTCCATACCATTGCGACAAAGTTTGTTCTCTTTAGCTTTTCATTGAGAAGGCCTACTGACATAGACGGTGGTATTGTGCTGGAATCAGATAAGCCTTCGCTTTAGCCAGAGAGTTGAATCGCTTCCTTGGTGCATACCTCTGTCATAAACAGCAGCATACCTAGCTTTAGAGAGTTAAGGCCCATTTAGACGATGATACTTTTGTTCAAATTTTCATCATACATTTGTATGATGATGTTCGTGGACAAATGTATGACGTGTAAATGGGAATTTGAACATCTGCGAACAAGTGCGAACAAGCGCGAACATGTTGGATGATGTTCGAACATGCACATTAATTTGGACAAATGTTCAAGGTTGTTCAAGCTCTAGCCAATCAGATTACGATTTTGGGTCACATGATATTTCGGGTCACAAGCTTTATTAGGACTTTCTCAAAGCTGCGACATCCATCCTTAGAAAGTTTTTGTAGGATGACTGGTCTTCAGCCCTCTGTTCCTTCAGAAGTGAATGATATGCCCCCCAAATCCCTCTCCTCTGGACCCATTGCTTAACCCACACATGTGGTGCTCTCAATCTCCTTTTCACCCTACGCAGAACAATTAATCTGATAACGTGGGTTGCAGCTCCAAAAGAGAGCAACCTTCTGTGGGAGTCCATGATGGAAAAGTGATTTTCCTCCAAATTTTCCGAAACATTCATGAACAACCTTGGACAAAAGTCCTATGGTGTAAACAAGTTCCTTGAACAAGTGCGAACATCGTCATACAAATGTATGATGAAAATTTGAACAAAAGTATGATCGTCTAAATGGGCCTTTAGAATACATGTATCTTCGGCATTTAAAAGATGAAACAAAGAAACTTCTCCTTGTCCATCATACTATCAGTCACTTGAAGGCGTTTTATCTCCGTAAACAGGCATTGGTATTTAGAGCAGGATTCTTACTTTCCTGCACAATTTCACTTTTCCTTTCCTCATGAAAGCACTGGTATAGTCACAACCAGGAAGTGCATATACCGCACAGTCACGCATGTTGGCCCAAAGTGTCGACTTCTGTGTGTGACATTGCTCATGCAGTGCACTGCAATTCTGCTCACACCATGTTGTGTTGTTGTGCCGAGAAGCATTCTTTCCTGCAACCTGCATAAAGCGTACCACCCAGTGTCTTCACAGTAGGTACTTATCCTGACTCCACTCTGAAGCAGGGAAGTACAGGAAAGACGTAGCTTTCAGAGAATAGGGCTTCTGTCATGTTCTTTGTCTTCTCGGAGTTGTCTAGGTAAGAGTAATGTAGAAGTCACTTGCTCCTCCAGTGTCCTGTTCTTCCGACTTGGGATGATGTATTTACACACAAACTGAACTTACCTGTGCTATTCAAATCTTGTTTTTACCTCCATACGTGGCTGGAAGGTTCCTTAAATCCAGTGAACAGATTGCCCGACATGTAGATTGCATCAATGATGTTGGTGTCAACATGTTGTGGAGGTTCAGTATTGATCTTTTCAACAGCCTTCTTCACCAACTTACTTCACTGACGTATACTTCTTTCCATCCACATGGGCTATGGAAGGACGATATAGTTCAAGAGGGCAGGCGAAGACAATCTGAATGTTGTGGAGGTTCAGTATTGATCTTTTCAACAACTTCTTCGCCAACTTTGACTTCACTGACGTATGCTTCTTTCCATCCATATGGGCTATGAAAGGACGATATAGTTCAAGAGGGCAGGCGAAGACAATCTGAAAATCTAGGTTTATTTCAGTTGCCAGCTACCGGTATACCAAGCGACCAAAGAGGTTCCTTGTTGCTTTCAGTTCAACTATTTTGTTAATATCCTCCTGACTGATTTCACTTGTAAAGTTCTGAATCTTTCTGAGAGAAATACTTTTCACACCTTGATTCAACCTGGGAGCATTTATCTGTAACAGTTCTAACAAAGCACAATCCATAAACTCGGAGAAACAGGCAATAGAGGATACAGGAGCAAATCAGCTACGTCTTTCCTGTACTTCCCTGCTTCAGAGTGGAGTCAGGGTAAGTACTGAGAAGACCTGGGTGGCACGCTTTACGCAATTTGCAGGAAAGAATGCTTCTCGACACAGCAACACAACATGGTGTGAGCAGAATTGCAGTGCACTGCATGAGGAATGAGCACATAGAAGTCGACACTTTGGGCCAACATGCGCGACTGTGCCGTATATGCGCTTCCTGATTGTGACTATACCAGTGCTTTCATGAGGAAAGGAAAAGTGAAATTGTGCAAGAAAGTAGAATCCTGCTCTAAATACCAATGCCTGTTTACGGAGATAAAACGCCTTCAAGTGACTGATAGTAGGCCTATGATGGACAAGGAGAAGTTTCTTTGTTTCATCTTTTACTTGCCGAAGATACATGTATTCAAACTTTCTAAAGCTAGGTATGCTGCTCTTTACGAGAGAGGTATGCAGCAAGGAAGCGATTGAACCCTCTGGCTAAAGCGAAGGCTTCTCTGATTCCAGCACAATACCTAACCACCATCTATGGCAGTACTCAATGAAAAGCTGAAGAGAACAAACTTTGTCGCAATGGTATGGAAGAATGTTCACCAGCCAAATCCAAACCCCACACATGACCCATCATCCCAGAGTGGTTGGATACGAGAGGACTATCAGTCCCACTTACCTGTCCCATTCCTGAATTCGGAAAAAAATAAATCCTAAGTTGAAGATAATGGGGTGGGGGTATGGTCAGAAACAGTAAAGTCCTCTCCACTTACTTATCCCCTCACGAGCCTGGCAAAGAATGACAGCGTGCGATATCTTCAACTTAGGATTTGGTCATTTTTTCCGAGTTCAGGAATGGGACATGTAAGTGGGAGTTTAGAGTAATTAGGTTCACCTGACCTAATTTTAGACCTTATTTGCATAAAAAGCTTCAATCTGTAATTTCTAGCTTATATTTAATGTGTTAATTTCGTCGAATATGGCGCAAATTTGCTTAATATCTGATGCAAGTGCAAATTCACCGACAAAGTAAGAAAATTGGCACATTGGCAGAAAAACAACAAAGTGCCGTTTAATTTTTCATGGTGTAAAATATATTCAATACAGTTGGTAACGGTTTTAAAAACTTTCTGTATGTCTTACCTAAGAAATAGAAGTATTAAATTGACTTTGTTGAAAGAAATGTATTTTTGGTGGATTTTTCTTTACATTTGTGCCCGTATTTTAAGCAGTCCTCAAAATGTGTGACCTTTTGACCTCTGGTGACCTCATTATTTAACCGATTTGCATATTATTGCTGTCGTCTGAAGGAGTACACCAATACGATCATTTTGAGTGGTAGTTTGAGGCTGTCGACCAAAAAATAAAGAATCTACAGTTATTTACATTTCCCCTACCCCAAAATTTTAGTCGAATATATTGGGTCACGAAAATAGGGAAAATGGCAAATTTCTCGGTAAAGCACAGGATACAACTTGCAAGACTGCCTGATCCTTATGCCCCAGGGTAGGCTACACCTAGAAATGACAGCAGAAATTTTGCAACAGAAAACATAAATAAAGTGGTGTCAGCCCCTGGACTAAATCCCTCGTCCAATCAAACTACAGCGCTCATGGCGCTAGCAATCAATCATGACATGTGCTGACGGAGTCAGACGAGGCGAGACGATCGATGGCGATATTTTCATTAGCAAATTGTCTTTCCCACTTTAGCATCAACCTCCGTGGTTTTCTACCTTTTCTGGACGCTCACATCCGTTCGGTTTTCCTTAATTTGAAAGGAAATATAATTCGAGACTGGTTTAATAAATGGGCAGAAATATATTTACTGCATCGTATTTCTTGTGTTTCCGATGTATCCAGCGGATGTTTCTGTTTTGGTCGAAATAGACAGCAAATACCTGTCTATTAACATCGTCACTTACTCCGTGCATTTCTAGCCGTAGCCGACTAATGACGTCATAGTTTTCTTTCCAACTGGATGAACAAATTTCATGCATTTCAAAGCCGGAAAATCCTGCATATTTTCTTCCCGTAGTGGGCCTAGTAAAATAAAAAACAAACACACCTAACGCTTCGTTAGCAGTGAATAAGAGTGTGGTGCTCTTTGACTTGACAACCTCGTATGGCCCTATAGGGTGTGCGTCTTGGATGGGAAGAACTTGGAGAACTTGCAAGGGATCGTTGATGAAGATGAGAACGGGGTATTTCGCCGTGTGGAACAAATGGAAAAACGGACGACTCGGGTTGTTCCATCTGATTTTGATCGGCAGTTGAAACTGAAGAGTCATATTGTGCGAGAAAGCGTACACCATTTTACCATTCTGATGCTGTCGGTGTAGACCGTAAAAGGCCAAGGACATTGCGGATCGCGCAGATACGAAACAATAGAAAACAAATGTTAAAATATCGCGCGTGTAAAAATAGAGGCGGACTAATCCAGCTATGCCAACAAGCCAAACAACTCTGCATTTCTCTTCAGGTGGAACGGGGAGCTTTGTTATCAATTTCCCACGTGATAACTGGTATATCCATATTTCGGTGATGACAGCTTTTCCGCGGTTCATCCTGGCGAAGGTCTTCAAGTAGTAGTCAAGACGCTGGGTGATATAGTTCTCGGTTCGTTTAGGTGAGCGATGAAAGTAGGAGAAATTATATAATACCCGATAAAGGTTATTTCGACGCGGAGTGTACACCAGAAGTCTCGACCAAGGCACTGCCTGTTCTATGTATTCTGCCGTAACAAATGGCTGGGCATCGTCTAAAAATGAAACAGAGAGGTGTCTTTCCGCTGATCTGATTGGTGGAATGAACGACATTCGATGACTTAATTTGTATTTGTAATCTTTCTTTACCTACGAACATAATGAAAAGAAGGTTAACAAAGACAGAGCGTAAACAAGAGGACAATATAAATGTCACATGGTTCCTGATCTGATTTAATGGTACAGGCACATTTTCCATGTACACTCTTGATCGTAAGTAAATCCGCACCAGATATTCTTCATTTACTCAATAACTACTAATAATTTTTCCCCAATCTTTGGACATGTGAAAGCCACATGCACTGTCTAACAAATCCCGCTTCAATTATTCAAATCGGTCAACATCCCTGTCTTTCACAGCAGTTCAAAGAGGGCAGGGTGGTTTGGAGGTTTCGCCAACTTAAGTTTTCATCAAACTTTTCACCTGCACAACCTTCAGCCTTGGCAAAGCGACAGTCCAGTCAAAATTTTCCAAAAATATATCAAGATCTCGCCAAAAATTGCATTTTTGTCCAAAATCTCAGCACATGCTTGGCAACCAGTAAACCTAACTATGAGATGGTCCCTTAGACATGTCCCCAATCAATGCCCTGAATTGAATGTTGGCTAGGTGAACAGGCCAATTGTTATTCAAAATCACTGCGGCTGGCGTAACACCAACCACAACAGATCAATTTCATGCTTTCAGTCATAGTTCAATTAAAAATGCCCGGCCACCAAAACACAATATACAGCGTCCCGTTTGCATAGTATGGCGAGGGGCATCTCCTAGTTGAGTTCACTGGGTTGCCAAGGAAGTGGTGTGAAGGTTTGGACAAAAATGCATTTTTGGCGAGATCTTGATATATTTTTGAAAAATTTTCTCTGGTCTGTTGCTTAATGACCAAGGCTGAAGGTTTTGCAGGTGAAACGTTTGATGAAATCTTCACTTGGTGAAACCTCCAAACCACCCTGCCCTCTTTGAACTGCTGTGGAAGACAGGAATGTTTATCGATTTGAAAAATTCAAACGGGATGGGTTAGACAGTGCATGTGGCTTTCAATTGCCCAAAGATTGGGGAAAAATAATGAGTAATTAACGAGTAATTCAAGAATATCTGGTGCGGATTTACCTATGATCAAGAGTGTACACACCATAAAGGAAAGATTAGGATATCGTATTTACACAATGAATCCCATTTATCGATGTCACAATGAACCAAATATCAAAATTGATCAGCCCATTAGATTCCCAGGGTCAATAAACATGGGAGTAGGACTTGATCCCACATCTCTAACTCAATCACAGAATAAGATGTTTGAATATATCAAATTTGATATATCGATATCACCATGATCCCAGCATCCTATATCAAAATTGGTAAGCCCATTTGATTCCCAGGGTCTATAGACATAACTGTAGGACTTGATCCCACATCTCTAACTGCATCACCAAATAAAATATTTGAATACCCGGTATATGAAATTTGATATATCGATATCACCATGATCCCAGCATCCGATATCAAAATTGATCAGCCCATTTGATTCCCAGTGATATATAATCATGTGTGTAGACTTGATCGCACGTCTCTAACTCCATCACAGAATGAAATATCAAATTTGATATACCAATATCACCATGATCCCAGCATTCGATATCAAAATTAATACCCCCAATTGATTCCCAGGGTCTATAAACATGGGTGCAGGACCTGCTCTCACATCTCTAACTCCATCACAGAATAAGATATTTGAACACATCAAATATGATATATCGATATCACCATGATCCAAGCATCCGATATCAAATATGTCAAATATGTTGTCAGTCAAGGCCCCTTCAGGACTATGTCTCTCTCTGGCGATTCTGAAATACATGTATGAAGGAACAATGTGAAAAAAATTCAGTTCCAGTTCTTTTGAGTTCCCTGTTCAGCATCAAATTCGAATTGTGAAATACAAGTATACGTGTAAATTGAATTATTGAATCTTTTTGTTTATTCATTATCTTCTCCTCTCTGTACAATCATCTCCGTACTAGGCCTATCCTGTTGAAGAAAGTATACGTATACACATTTATTCTGCAGTTGGCCCACGCTCAGACAAACAACAGACGAATACATGTTTTGGACAGTGATGTAGGTGGTATTTTTCGTATAAAAGTGTTTCATGCCAGAATTGTCAAAAAAACATTATTAGACCAAGTATTGTCACAGTTAGTACACAGGTGTATTATAAACATAATTCACCTCATAATTCACCTAGCTTTTACATGTAGGCCTATGTACAAATCTGTTCACGGGTCCCAACTTAATTACTTCAAGCATTCCCACTAATTCCTGGAGACTCAAATTGAATAATAAACGACGTCAGGTACGGTAATTTTAAAGCAGTGTGCCCAACAAGAAGTTCTGTCAATATGACTTTGTTTAGGTGTATTCTGTGATAACTGATCTCAAGATGATACATCACTCTCTTACATGTACATGTAGCCCTATTTCCCATTTGACAGGTGTCAATTTGCAAATTAACAAGGCCCCAGCAAATCCAGCTGATTATTCTGATTTCCTGAATCGGCCGCCAAAAGTCAATAAATTAAGACTTTATAAATATTGCTGATCGTCTGTCATGGGACTTTGGCGGGGCACCATTCCCAGTCCGCCGGACTATGAATTATACGGACATTCTGTAACGTTACAACAGTGGTGTCAACGGTTGTCCGCCCCGTAAATCACCGTAACCATTGTTCAGCTGTCATGGCTGTAATAGGCCTATAGGTGTATTGTGAGTCACAGTGAAGGCAAGTCAACAGATTTGTAACAAGGGGGCAAATAAAATCGTGGTCCGAGCAGTTCGCCCCAATAGCCTAGTGCACTAACAGTCACTCGTTCTCTCCTTTCAGATCATAGGTTCACCAGTTCCAGGTTCGAATCCCACAGCAACCCCTTTCCCTTTCTTCGTTAATAAATCGTTTGCTCTGACATTTCAGGTATATCATCATCTTTAGGCGCCACTCTGTTATGGTGACTGTCTTTCTCTTGGTCGAATTTTATAGAGATGTTTTTTTTAATTTTTTACTCAATTTCACCATGATGCGGAGAAGTTTTTTTTTTAAAATTTAAGCCTAATTACGAATTCAAACTACTAGTCCGGTGCAAAATGGGTGAAAATGGGATCCCGTGGGATTTTTTGTATGAAAGTTGCCGACCAGTATAGATCGATAGAGAATCACTCCGAGAACAAGAAAACGGTTCCCGGCACTTGCGCAAATACTTTTGACGGACGCTGTGGCTGTTTCCATGGCAACGGACCCAAAAAAACACGAATTTTTGTAAAGTACGTTTTCTCAACATATACATGTCACATTGTGATGCAACAAATGTCCATATATATGTTTCGTGATCCCGGCTAACGTTTTAAAGGACCAATTTTTTATTTCAAGGTCAAGGTCACTGACAAAGGTCAAGGTCATACCCCGATTTTCCTATTTTCAGAAGAGTTTTTTTCGTCAATATCAAGTTCCCCGGACGTACACATCTTAAATTTGGTTTAAAGTGTGCCAAATATAACGTTCTACGTGTCGGCGAACGATGTAAGACAATTGTACATTTGCATATTTATTTGGGTCAAGGTCAAGCACAAGGTCACCGACGGAAGTTCAAGGTTACATCAGCAATTTTATTTTTGCTACTTCACTATATTTTCCATGAAGATGTTGAGACTGCGAAGGTAACATTACATAATCACTTGTTGAATCCTGTGAAATAACATTTTATGACGTGACGTCATGATGACGTCATTTCAGGAACATTACGTCATTACGTCATTTAACAGAGAGGAATTCATGCATTGTCACACCGTGCAACCAATCAGTCGACGGCCAATCAGTTGGCTCCGTCCTGATCGATTTCCGTTTTATGAAGTAATGATAAGTAGGCCAAGGCCTAATCTTGAAAGGTAAGTCAGCAACTCCACAGCGTCTTGTTGAAGGTATTAAAAAGGTATTCCAAGATATAGCCTAGCCTTGCGTGGTCAACAGACTGGCCTACCGTTTGGCAGCAATTCATGAAGTTGACGCGCGGGAACGACTTGACAATTCGCTTCCGTTTTTCCAATCCAAGCCCTTTCTTCATCTTCAACTTTAACTTTTCTTCATCTTCGAAACAAAATCCACTCCTACCGAACCCCCGAAGGCCTACTCGCTTCCTTTTCTGGTAAACGGTGTCATTCTGGTTGGTTTTACAGCATTGGGGGTATAAACAATTCGGTGAAGATGAAGGGCAACATCAATCACATTCGTCACCTTGCAACTTCCATCCGGTTGAAGGCTTGTATTTCTGTGTTGCTGAATGTTACTGATTGTGAGAAGGTGAGACAATGTTCTTTGCCCTAACCTACCATGTGAACGTTTCAGCGCGCGAAATTCTCTCGCCGAAAGGTCAATCAAATTTATTTTTAAGATGCGAAAAAAATGTCGAGTTGACGATGTGTGCCGGTTGCGAAGAATGCCCGACTAAGCTCTTTCATAGCAGGGCCTAATGCAGACGATATCTTGTCAAAGTTAAGTTATTCCATGGGTCCTTTTTCAAGATTTGGAAATGACATGTTTGCTTCCTGTTGCAGATCGCCCGTCAGGTTGAAAAGTCACCTTCTTCGTGTGGAGACTAGTTGAAATATTTACCGAATGTTAAAAAGGTAACGTTTTCTTAGCTGAAACCGACTTCTGACTGCCGTACAAGCCGCGACGCGACAATGGGGGAGATACTGAACATGCCCTCTTTTTGAGCGTCTGCCAAAAAACGGGCACTACATACGGGAGGCATTCTCAGTCATTACGTACCTGCAGACCGCTTTTTGTTCTTGAATAATTGATTAAAACCTTTGCCGAATGATTAGATTAACGGCATATACATCATGTACATGTAGACTAATTGCTCCTGCTTACTGTAGGCAGAGAAAGTTGTTGTCTAAATTATAACATTGCCTCCACACCATCACAATATTTCTAAAAAAATGCTGTTTTGTTTCAGATGCAAGATATTTGTCAAGTTGAGGATGCGGTCCCGATTGCGAAGATTGCTCGATACGATCCAATAGATTATTCTCGTTGTATAATTTGTCAGGCTGCCACGACGCAGTCGCTTGTTGAGGAGCCAAGTAACCACAGCAAACTGCTGACCTTCATACGGGAGCGAGCCAGATACGACGACGGGAACTACCCTGAAGTAAGTCAGAGACTCGGAGATGTTACTCACCAGACGCTCCAATCGAATTCAGCAACATGGCATCGGAAATGCTATGACGAGACGGTCCATGCGAAAATGTTGGAAAGAGCAAAGGTGAGGTATGACAACAGAGTGAATGACATCAACAATTCAAGGCGGAAATCGGCAGTTGACCTATTATCAGCAACAAGTGGGACCTTTACACGATCAAAATCATCCCCGTATAAAAAGGATGTGTGTTTCTTTTGTGAAAAAGGGCCTAAATGGAATGATGGACTGCATGATGTGCTAACGTCGAGTGCAGGACGCTCCTTGAATGAAGCGATCGAAAAAAGTGGCGAAGAAATTCTCCGTGTGAGATTGTGCACAGCCATCAACCCTGAAGATGCGTATTCCATAGATATTAAATACCACAAGTCTTGCTGGGCAAGACACGTCACAAATGTTTCTTGTAAACGCGACTCACATGAAATACATGGCGCTGATGTTGTTGCTGCACAAGTTGAATTTATCAGTCAAGTGGAAAGTTCATTGCGCAATCAAAATGTACTCAGTGTGTCTGATCTTCAAGCGGCATATAGTAGTATCAGGTCTGCTAACAAAGTTCAAAATCCAAACGTCAATCGCAAGTCGATGAAGATGGAACTGAAGAGTAAAATAAACGGCATTGAATTTCATCGAGCAAAACGTGTCAATGAGTCCGATCGAGTAACTATAAAACACACGAGAGATGAAGCAATACAACAAGCCGAAGAGAACACCCCAGACACTGATATAAAAACACTGTACAAAGCAGCCTCATTGTTACGCAATGCCATCAGTAAATCTGAAAAGTGGGAATTTGCAGGCTCAATGATAGACATTGATGATCACCATGTTCCCAATGAACTTTACTCTTTCTTTCGCTGGTTCTGCAGGGACCGAACACACTGTCATCAGAAAAAAAGTCATCAACTGTGAACAGAAATGCGATGAATCTCGCTCAAACAACGATTTCAATGTTTGTTTCCAGTAAGAAACTACTGAACAAGCAATGCAAGGGATTGTATCGCACATGGGAAATGCCACAGCAAATGGCCGTCGGTATATCAATTCGGCAGGCTACACGTGGAAAGAAAATAGTTGAGCTTCTCCATGCATTCGGTTTGTCTGTATCCTACAGACGCATACTTTCCATTGAAGATCAAATAGCCAAGTCAGTTCTGAAAGGGATGTTACTGAATGATGGTGTGTACATTCCCCCTGATTTCATTCGTGGACGCCATGTCTTCTTTGCCGTTGATAACGTCGATTTCGCAGAAGACACGCCAGACGGAAAGAATACCTTACACGGCACAGTGATGGCAGTATATCAGAAGCAATTTTCCGATGACCCTACTTCACGACTTGCACTGGGTAAGGAAAACGACATCCATGAGCTGCCACTACCGGAATGTTCGACTAACATGTTGGAGTGCGCAAAGCCGCCAGCCAAGCCGACATACCCCGTTTATTCCGACTTTAGCGTCCAGGATGATGTGCGATCGCTCTCTAATAGTCCGAGCTCTTCACCAGATTTGGTGTGGCTAACTGGCCGTAGCCTAGTTCGATCGCAACCCAAAACAAGCATGAACACCGTTGATGGAAATGTGGATCCTCAAAGGAGAAATATCCCAACCTGGTTCGCGTACAATTCGCTGCTTAGCACTCATCTGGATACAACGCGAGTTGGAACACCGCCACTCATTGCAGCACCAGCTCATGAGTGGAATACTCTGTTGACAGTGCTAACGCAAGCTCAGAATATAAATGCGAAAGTGATGGGGCCTACTCGGAAGACAGTCATCTCGCTTGACATGGGACTTTATAAGCCAGCTAAACAGCTGCAGATGGCACGGACGGACATGGGTCAAATCATTCTTCGCCCAGGTGAACTTCACATCATGATGGCACAACTACGATGCATTGGAAATTACATCGAAAGTAGTGGAATCGATTTGTGCTGGAGTGACGCTGATATCTACGGACCAGCGACAGTCAAGCAGATACTAGACGGCAAACATGTCAAACGAGGAATTGAAGCTCACACTATGACCCTGGAGGCCTTATTTTCTTTGTTCTTGGAGGCGTTCCTTGAAATGCATCCAAATCACTATGGAAAGCTACAGTCCGCTTCCGATGCACTTAAACGAGCATGCGACGATGGTGGCACTGATCGGCTGAGAGAGACCCACACAAGAATGAGCCAGGATATTGATTCGTCCGATGTCGTGAACGAATTGGCAAAGTTTGACAACGGCGAAGAAAGTAAATGTGCCCCACTTCCAGCCATCATGTATCAATACATGGAAATGGTGATGGAAATGATGCAATTCATTCGGTCAGTGAAGACGGGAGACTGGAACATGCACTTGATTGCACTCAGTTCATTTACTAAATACTTCTTTGCTCATGACAAACTCACTTATGCAAGGATGATTCCCGTGTATCTTGCAGATATGGATTGCTTAAGCAGAGAAGACAGTCTCATCTACGAAGAGTTCATGCAAGGCAATTGGGTTGTCAACAAGAATCCACATGTGCCATTCTGCGCCATCGGGGCCGACCACGCATTAGAACAAATCAACCGATCAATGAAGGTAACAGGTGGAATAGTGGGCATTACACAAAATGCCAGTGCACGAACGAGATTCTTTCTTGCGTCCCCAGAATTGGCGAAGCTGGCTAGAGAAGCACAAGACATGGTTGGTTTATCGGATAACACGCCAATTCATCACCATGCACTATCATCCGCCGTTCTTGGTCGACAAGAGAAGAACATTCAAGCACTAATGCACACCATCAGAAGTTTTACGAATCCCTTCAAGGAAGATGGAGAAGACTTGATCAACTTAGCAACGAAGGTCATAATGCCGGATCAAGTGAAGAATGACCTTTGCAGACAAAGTGCAATAGGCAGAAAGTTGATGGACGAGTTCGTCGACTGTAGGGTGAAGTCTGATAAAATCAGCGTCTGGGCTCCAATGAAAAAGCAGAAATTGCAAACATGGAATTCGTCAGCCAAGAAAATAAAGGTGAACACTGACAATAAGGTGGTCGAACTGAAAGAAGATAGGAACCTCTTCGCAAGGTTGCTCCTGGTGTCAAAGTCGAGGCCCGAAATCAACCTCGAGGAAGTTGTGGGTAAACATGAGCTCTCAGTCGTCCCTCGATCTATGTTTGCTGCTGATGGGACGATGCTTCCATGTCAAGCCAAAAGCCGCCTTATGTCCACCATTGAGGCTCTGATAACGAATGATAATGAAATGGAAGGATACGATGAGAGGTATATGATTCGACCTACTGCTGCATGCATCTCTGTTGCGATAGTTGATACCATGGCGGAAGTGCAAGCCATTGATACAACTAATGTCAGGAACTGCCAAGAGCTAGCAGATATTTTCTGCAGTCGCCTATTTGCGAAGTATGGTGACAACAATGAAATCCGTCTGGTATTTGATCGATATGACAATCCCTGCTCACTGAAGTCAGCCACACGAAATAGAAGGCGAGGAGGTAGGCCAGCCATGTCCTATCGCATCTCGGACGTCACCAACATATCGAAAATATCGATGAAGCAACTCCTGTCTACTGACAAAACCAAAATGGAACTAACCAACTATCTCGCCGAAAAAGTGATAGAAACCGCTTGTGCAATGAACAAGAGCGTTGTAGTTGCTTGGGGGTCTAGCTGCAAAGCAAGTCAGAAGAACGTGGAACACTTACACAGTAATCATGAGGAGGCCGACACGAAGCTGGTGCTACATGCTGTTGATGCCACTGCCTCGGGAGCGACTACCATCAATATACATTCTCCTGATACTGATGTCTTCATTCTCTTTATCAGACGGTACCCGGAGCTCTGTGTAAACACAAATTTTGTCACGGGAACAGGCAAAAGACATCGAAACATACCTCTCAGATCAATATATGAGGCACTGGGTCCTCAGCGAGCTGCTGCTTTGCCAGGTCTACATGCCATCAGTGGAACCGATAATACCGGGTGCTTTTCGGGAAAGGGCAAAGTCTCTTTTTGGAAAGCATTTCAGTCGGCCGATTCCGAATGCATCCAAGCTCTAACGGAGTTGGGTAAAACACCAATGCCTTCCGATGAGACACTTTCACAACTTGAACAGTTCGTATGTAAAGTCTACGTACCACAAACTACCATCAAATCGGTCAGCAAATTGCGGTGGTGGATGTTCACTAAAAAACAAGCCATCTCGGAGCAGATGCCACCAACAGCGGATGCACTACGACAAGCACTTCTTCGTGCTCACTATCAAGCAATCATCTGGAATAATGACAGTGTTGTAAACCCGGAGATTCCCAAACCAGATGACTATGGATGGAGATCAGTGCCCTCTGGATGGGAACCAGTCCCGACTTCGCTTCTCCCAGCGCCGAAATCAGTCATTGAACTGATCAAATGCAGATGTAAGAAGAATTGTGAGTCAAAGTCGTGTTCTTGCAAAAAAGCAAATCTGAGGTGCACTGAAATGTGTGGGTGCTCCGAAGGAGGCGACGAATGTGAAAATGTTGAACATGAATACTGTGAAAAACCCGAATATGACGAGGAGGAGGAAAGTGTTGATGATATTTGAATTTGCCAGCAAGTCTGCATTGTGGAAAATTAGCGGCATTCACATTGTTCCCACACCGACCAGATTCAAACAGGGGCCTGTATTTTAGAATGCTTCTCAACGTATAAGGAGTTCCTCAAGGCTATTGTTCTCCTGTTGAGAACGATAGCCTTGAGGAACTCCGGACTTTATTTTGAGGAGCATTCTAAAAAATGGGCAAGAAAGTGTCCAAAAAATTACACGTCTCATACTTCCACCACCAAACATTCAGTATGTGTGTACATGCATACATAGTCCTTCAAGGAGAAAAGCCACACAGATTTGGTCCTACCAGTAGTTTTAGCACCAAGCCCGTTTTTGTGGAACAAAGTTTAAGGGCCTCGGCGACCTGTGAATTCGGCATGAACGATTGAGGGTGCGGCCACGACATCGCTTTGCAAAGTAGGGTCTGGAGCTACAGCAACTGGAGCGAATCAAGATATATTGGTGTACTGTATTCATTGTTCTTGAAAGGACTGTTGATCCATTGCTACAGTAGTTTTCTTGTGGGTCTTTTGTGGCCACCCTGTCTTATCATCGCATGGAAATTTATTTTCGATGTTGGCAGAGGCCCGTTCAATGCTAATTTTGCTGCGTGCGTCCTACTCCAAATTAATTAAGCGGTGTTTGGGAGAAGCTGAAATGTATCACCAAAAATCTAGTCATTCAATGTTGATTCTTGTAGGCATATGGAAAAAATAACAAACATGTGAAATGAATGAACTTCTAATCCATAATGCCTAATGTCATTTTCAATTCATTACGCAATGGTGTAGCATTATGCTAATATCCGCTGTACAGCAGTTGATATATTATTTATGATGTCAATGGTTTCAGCAGCCGTAAGCATTGAGAACCCTGACTGCAACCAGATCCTGCCTCTATGTGTACTTTAATAATAATAACCAGTGTATTTTAACGTTAAATTTGCGTTCCATTATTTCTACAAATGGGTTGACGAAAAATTAGTGCTATTGGAATTTTTCAGGCTGCGGTCATGTGAATATGGCCTTGAACATTCGTCGGTGACCTTGATTTTGACCTTGAATCAATTCGGCAGTCCTTTTAGACTTCAGCCGATACCATGAGACACAGATTAAGACATTTGAATCGTGTTCTTGCGATCGCTATATCATAAGGAAACGGAATGATCTGACGAAAATTCTCATTTTCAGGGCTTCGTTGTCATGGCAATGACTTCGTTGCCATGGCAGTGGCCCAAGATAAAATGTGTCCGAGAAAGACTTCCATACACCCCATGAGTTCACTATCGAGTCCACAGTGAGTATAACAGGCTGCGGGCTAATTACCGTACAGCTTACAAATCCTTCAACTAGCCCTGCAGTTGCATTAGTTCCTTAGGTTACGAGCGTCGGGTGTGGCTGTGGTCACTACAGCATTCAATGAAGCCCACAAAATAAACTTTTATCTCGTTGGTATGATACTTTCAAACAAATTTTGAATGTATAACGTCTGAAAATAACTGAAACCATTGAATCGCATTATTCATGTCATAACAGGACTCTGTGTCGGCGGGGAACTTGATATTGACGAAAAAAACTCTTCTGAAAATAGGAAAATCGGGGTATGACCTTGACCTTTGTCAGTGACCTTGACCTTGAAATAAAAAATTGGTCCTTTAAAACGTTAGCCGGGATCACGAAACATATATATGGACATTTGTTGCATCTCAATGTGACATGTATATGTTGAGAAAACGTACTTTACAAAAATTCGTGTTTTTTTGGGTCCGTTGCCATGGAAACGGCCACAGCGTCCGTCAAAAGTATTTGCGCAAGTGCCGGGAACCGTTTTCTTGTTCCCGGAGTGATTCTCTATCGATTTATACTGGTCGGCAACTTTCATACAAAAAATCCCACGGCATCCCATTTTGCACCGGACTATACACGATGGCCACGTTTTCCGTATATCATGTAAATTTTCGCTGAATTCTTCGTTCGTTGAAGGGTTTCTGGATACCTCTAATTTTAATCAATACTGTATGAAGGCCTAATAGTTTATATAAATTGAAATAATCCAAATAAATAATGTGGAGATGAAATATTTGAAAAATAGTAACTTAGACCGAAATTCTCATTATTAATGTCCAATAAAGTGATTCAAAAGTGCACTCTTGAGTCACTCCATGGGATATTTAAAACATATATAATGGAATTTCGGCCTAAGTTACTATTTTTCAAATAGCCTATATAATGACTGGCGTGATTCAATCTGCATCAATGCATTAGGCTTGTGCAATAAATTATGGATAAAGGAGTACAATCACCCTGTACGGCGGTCCGTCCATACACGCGCAATATTACTGCACAATATGGGGCCCAAATGTTCTGGCATGATGGGTGGAAGAAGATTGCCATCTAACAAGAACAGGACATCGGAGCGATGTCAATGATTTCCGATCCTGAAGACAGTGGCCAATCTACCACTAGCCAATTTCCAGCTGAAGTTATGAGAATACTTTAGAGCTGATGATTAACTGTGGCCTTGAGCTCTGACCTTGAAAAGTGTTGCGTAACTGGAACAGGCATCCTTGATTAAACCTTTATGAGGTGGTTAATGCAGGCTTCTAATTAGGGCTAGTTCCCTCCTGAAATTCTGAGCAGATTTGCAGTTTCGAACTGTTTACCTTGACCAAGACCTCTGACGTTCCAGGTCATTGCGTAATCTAAATAAGGTCGTCCTTGATAATCTACACTGTAGGTGTAGGCGAAGGTTTTAGGCTTCTACTTCACCAGGTTCTGACTTATCTCATGTTATCAAATTTGCCAAGATACAGAATAGCACAAAATTGACACATAAAATCTGTGGCCCCATGCATGAATAGGATAACCCACATTTTCAAACCTTGGGAGATAATTACATATAAGAAAGAGTATAATGTGGTAGGGTCAATTTTGTCAATTTCACCAAATGTGGGTTATCCTGTTCATGCATGGGGCCACAGAAATGATAATAAGCGAGAAGTCAATCTCCAGAATTCACGAATTTTCGACCCCAACCGGGGTCTTTTTCAAGTGGAACTTTACAATCTGAAACTCTAGAAAAGACTGAGCTGAAACCCGAAGGTGGAACTAACCTGTGTAGACAGGATGAGTGAGCAATTAAGGAAAGAATAGTGTCGAAGCACCACGGATGGTTGCTGGACCTAATTAAGAGAGTGGATGTAATTAAGGAAAGAAAAGTGTCCAAGCCCCACGGATGGTTGCTGGACCTAATAAAGAGAGTGGATGTAATTAAGGAAAAACTGATTTAGCTGAAAGAAAAGGGTTTAATAAATATGACATGTGTAATACATAACAAGCACAAAGCGAAAACATGCACAAAGGTCAACACAAAGTAAGAGAATATAAAGGAAGTCAACTTCCAGATTTGTAGGAAAAAA
>NMRB01002768.1:5687-17114 GCA_002633025.1 Notospermus geniculatus
AACGTGCACATGCTCAATTTGTGAGTGGATCAGAACGCAACTAATTTATAACTGAGTGAAAACTGTTTTTATTTTATTGCAACTTGCCCTTACAGTAACCACATAGGCCTACGAATGAATCCGATTTCAATTTCAATTACATGTATAACTAGTCACACAAAATACAAACGACAACAGGAAAGGCCTTTTTAGATCTTTTTTCCTACCGACGACATGTAGAGACAGGAAGTTATATGTACTGTTACAGTGTACATCCTAGGTTCCCGCTTCTGCCAGTCATTAATATATGCAGATTGGTGGCACTTCGGCAGGTCTATCGACTCGTAGTACATATGGTGGTCTAATTAGTCTGCACACATAGCGCGGCATACACGGCGAGGCCTGTAGATCTGACCAGTCCTTCATCGTACCCAGTCTCATCCGAGTTGCATCAAGACGTCCACCAGGCAGTCGTCGCCACATCTAAAGCGTAAAAACAGGTCTGTAGGCTACGCGCCATCATCCACAGTGCCATCTATCCTTTAATTTTCGGTCTACCGAAGATACCACTCAGTTTCCTCCAAGCCTCTTTCGCCATCTTCATCCCCGTCTTTCCTTGTTCCTTCAGGTCACTCGCCACATCTTTAAACGGTTCTGTCATGGCAGCCAAGGCCTTTTCCTCTTCGCGTTTCTTTATGATCTCATCTATCAACCAATCAAAACCCTCGTTGACGCCCTCGCCTGTCGTGGCGACCGTCGGGAAAACCTCTAAAAAATCAAAAACATAGACCCATAGAAAGCCATTTTCTCAGTCATTGAGAGACGTAGCCTACATGTACTTCAGTTTTCTCAAACCGATTTCCGAACTAACTACATGAAATCTCAAATAAACCATCCCTTGGAGAGCACCATGCCGCCATGCCGTGGGTTATTGCCCAGGAAAAATACTGTAGCGGCCAACAACGGCGGTGTTGTGCTCTTGCTGCGCGGTACCCACCGGCATCGTGCTGACAGCATATCAAGAGCTGACAGACATCGCCACGTTGCCCATGTCCGAAGGCCTTGGGAAACAGAGGTAGTGGAAGATAGGCCTCGTCATTGTACTCACTTATGTGTTCAGTTAGTTCCTTATTAAACATCTCTTCAAGCTCGCCAGGGGATTTAACGCCAGGGAGGTCTTGTTTGTTAGCGACGGCCATGAAGATGAAATCTTTGAAGTCCTCGTTAGACATCATTTCCTTTAACTCCTCGATCATTTGGCTCATCAAGTCTGGTTGGTTGCTGTCGATGACGTACACAATGGCGATGGTACCAAGGGAGTAGGAGAACCTACTTAATATCTCGGGACGCTGTAAGGGAAAATTGATTTCGTGAGATCCGATGCGGCCAAATCGGTTAGGACTGTAACCTCATCCTGAGAACATCAGGGGTTCTTAGCGCTGGCTCCCTTCGTCACCGCACAGAAACCTTGGTAAATTGTGACGAAGGGAGCCAGCGCTAAGCATGTTCTCAGGATGGTACACCTTTTCACTCACAAGGCCTTACACGGGCTGCGCGAGGGTTTGGATATATTTTTTACTCGGCCCAATAGATAAATAAAACCGCACTTAGATTATACTTACACGCCCACATCTACCGTATCCCGGGTTTGGGTGGTACAGAACGAAATCCCTGTACTTCCCCAAGTCGTCCCGAACACCGGAGAAATATGTGAATGGGCCATCGTCGACGGTGTCGGTCGTTCTGGCCTCGCCAAATCGCAGCCAATGCACGAGGCTCGTTACTCCGCACCCCCGTACTCCTGCAAAGAAAAAAGGATATTGCAACATGCATGCGCAAGTCACCGCCGACTCGACTCTCATCACTATCCTGAGAAAACCAGTACGGACAATGGCCCGCCGGCGAATATGTCGGATAACCTATGACACCAAGTTTCGGCCCGATTCGATTCTCGGCTTGGCCACCAGGTGGCCAAAACTGACAAGACAAAAAGTGCAATAACTCCTGAATTAATGACTAGATTTGTCTACAAATTTTTGTCACAGGTGCATGTAATGAGTATACCTGACATATGTAACAGGTTTTTGATTTGACCTACTTTTCAAGGTCACAGAGGTCAGAGTTTGAAATTTTGCCTTTTTGGTGCATGTTTCGTAACCACTGGGGCTATTGACCTGTATTGGTACATATATACCCCTATGGCAGATGACCTATGACACCAAGTGTCAGTCCGATTCGATTCTCTGCTTGGCCACCAGGTGGCCAAAAGGAAAACGCGAAGTCCAACAATTCCTCAATTAACGACTGGATCGTCTCCAAATTTTTTTCATCATCGTGTATCTAATGAGTACCCATGAGATATGCAACAGATTTTTGATTTGACCTACATTTCAAGGTCACAGAGGTCAAAGTTAAAAATTTTGCCAATTGGTGGCACATTTCGTGGCTATTTGACATAGTAATTCTAATTTGGTGTGATCATGTATGTAACATGTATTGTACATGTAGGTACCCTCAGTGTGTTCATCAAAGTGTAAGTGTCATAAATTACTCAAGTGAGAATGTTTTGACCTTGTAATTTTGACATCAAGACGTACCCTGGAACATTTTGATTGATTTTGATTTGATTTTGATTTGATTCTGTATTTACATGTACATGTACATGCACATGTAATGGATACTAACTGAAAGCGTCTACATGTAAATGGAGGTTTTTTGGACCCTTTCACACTCAGACGCTCCAGTACATGTGCCTTTCGACACAAACAAAAAGTGAATTGGCGAGTAGTGATAGATTGCAACAATAGATGAGAGGTGTCATGCGTTACGGTAACTGGACCGAAAAAAAATTAAAAAGTAAATAAATCAAAATCAATTCCAAAAAAGATGTAAAAACACCGACGGCATGCCAGATTGCGTCGGGTTCTGCCGGCGCTCTCCCACTGCTGACTGCACCACGCCTAGGCCTACGCGTAGGCCAACGGTGTACTTCCCGAATTTTCAAATCAAGTCACCGGTTAATTAGATCGGAACATTGAATACAAAAAATTCATTAGACCTACTCCATAGTCCTAAGTACAATGTAATAGATTTATGACATAACGCTTACCATGTAACAAAATGCGTCTCCTCTCAGGGCGCCGCTCCTCGACCTCAGATTTCTTCCGCCCCATTCTCCTACCGCACGACTATTTCTCCTGTTACACGATTTTTTTTCACCTGCGTAGCGCCATAAAATACTGCATGTATCGATATTTTAGCACACACCGGATGAATGTTCAGAATGATGGCCCTCACGCTGCAATCCTGGCGAGAGTGGTGGTTTCCACGTTTTATGAGAAAAACACTGAGATCAGGTCTATTTCTGGCGATTGCACCAGATTATGGAGGTACATGTATTATAAAATACCTCCATGACCAGATCTGACCAGATCAGCGCGGTATGTGATAAACCTTGGAAACAGTCAGAAAACCTTGGAACGAGTCTAGCCGTTATGGTATTGAGAATGGGGATTCCCCAAGGGGATTGCCAAAGGGGAATCCCGGTATGAGATATTGCGTTCTGATGTACTGTACTGAATAAAACACTTGACACAGATAATATCTGATATAATGTAAATATCTGATATCATCTGTCTGATCGATCGGTGTCTTGTTTTCAGAGGTACATGAACACAATCCAGGTGGTGAGAGCAGTGAGTCAGATTCCAATCCAATCCTGAGTTTCTCAGTCCAGGGCAACTGTTTCTCAGTCCAGGGCAACTGTTTCTCAGTCCAGGGCAACTGTTTCTCAGTCCAGGGCAACTGTTTCTCAGTCCAGGGCAACTGTTTCTCAGTCCAGGGCAACTTCGCGAGCGTCGATGATCACCCTTTTTGAATACGGCCCTATGATTAGCTGCACATTGGATAGAATAAGATGGAGCCGGGGTGTTTGGTCTCCAAAAGCCATTAGGTTTCAGCCATCTCTTCCTTATCGTGTGTGGCGAAATGTCAGAGTGGTTCTCCAGGTGCCATTTAACGTCCCTGTGACCACTTACTTGCCTCTTTAGACCTTTTACCATGATTGATAACGCTCTCCCAAGCTGCCACATACATTTTCTTGATTAATAGGCAGAATACCCTCGTCCACTGCTCGATACTCGCTGTTCTCTGACTCCTGGGGTTGACAGGGCCTGACCAAAACTGTTTGCTGACATGGCTGAACATGGAGGATTAAATTTCCCGATCATTTGCCCATTTGCCAGGCCAGTCGAATTAATGGTATGAGTTGGGCAATAAGCATAACCTGCTTAATGTATTGGATTCCGATACGTTGTCATTCTTCGGCGCCTCAGTAGTATGGATTTACTGGCTATCGAAAAATACAGATGAACGAAGTCCATTAATACGGGCGTAGACTACACTTTTTTTAGTGAAAAGAAATTTAAGCTGATTGGATTTTCGGTTTAGACAGATGTAGCAGCCGTCATATTACTTTTGCTACTTAAGTGCACTTTACGCGTTCATAGGATGATTGGCCAATATTCCGGAAATGGAAATAGATATCCGGATTTTGGTTTGTTTACATCGGTTTCTATCAAAGTATGAGGGTCTATATTCCTAAACATACATTTACGGGAGTAAGAAATAAATGTGGAACATAAGAAGTGGGAAATTTTGCACTTATGCGCGAACTTTTCATTGTCTCAAATTGGGACATAATTTTTCCCATTTTGAGAAATTTTCTTAAAATGACATGATATTTTGTTTGATTTTTCGGGCGATAGTTCTCAAGATTGGAAAAATTTCACCCCAATTATTTGAGAAAATAAAAAATTCGCGCAAAATGCCAAAATTTTCTACTTCTTATATTTGCAACTTTTATTTCTTAAGGCTCGTCTACACGATCATACATTTGTTCAAAACATCATCATACATTTGTATGATGATGTCCAAGCTTGTTTGTCGATTTCTGTCTTGTGACAATGCAGCTAAAATTTTGAACATCATCATACATTGTTCAAAACAGCATCAACAACTTGTATGATGATGTTCAAGTTTGTTGTGGATTTCGATCTACAGTCCAACATTCATGGACATTGTATGATGAAGTATGATGGAGAAAGGATAATGTTGGATGCTGTTCAAGTTTGTTGGGAAAACCGTCCACACGATCATACATTTGTCCCTGAACATCATCACACATTTTTTTGGGATGTTTTGCATTGGCAAGATGAAACATGCAGCAAAAAATTTGAACATCATCATACATGTTCAGGTTTGTTGGGAAAACAGTCCACACGATCATACATTTGTCCTGAACATCATCATACAAATTTGAACATCATCATACATGTTGGTTGCTGTTCAAGTTTGTTTGGAAAACAGCCTGCACAATCAAATATCTGTCCATGAACATCGTCATACAAATATATGAGGATGTTTTGAACAAATGTATGATCGTGTAGACGGGCCTTTACTCCCTTACATGCATTTAAGTCAGAGTGTGACTTTAATTAGGCCTATCTTTTGTGCTGAACAAAGGACAAGGGTCACTCACTTAGAGTTAAGTAGTTTTATGAGGGCCCATATTCATAACAATATATGTACTTAAGTCTAAGTGTCATACTTATCCTTTGTTAATCACAAAAGATAAGTACATGTAGACATAAGTATGTTTATCGATATAGACCCTGTCTCTCCAACTGAAAAGTGGCTGAGGAAGACCCCGGTTGGGGTCGAAAATTCGTAAGATTCTGGAAGTTGACTTCTTGATATTTATCACTTTGTGTGTCAATTTTTGTGCTTTCTCGTTCTTTGGACCCTGAAGACAAGACACTTACCAAGCGAAATATGTTGGTACGATTTTCTGTGCGGTTGCACACTAGACAAGGAATGTGTCAGGTCTTATCTCTGCTTAAAGTTGGAATCCTGAACGAACAAAGAGCCTTTGGGAATGGGCTCGTTTACAAATTGCTCACGTACGATGGAAACGGGCCACAATTTAAGTTAACGATCTCCCTGACTTTCGAACAGTCGTATGTATCAGTCGGAGAGATAAACTGATAGTATGCCGTTAAGGGGCGAGCCTGATGTGCATCTTGTTTGAAAACCACCAATGGCCCCTTCCAAGGACGGCCGGCCGTCCTTGGAGGGCCATTGCCGTTGGTGGTTGAAGATTGTTAGCGTATGCCTCAAAACAAGTCTCCCCTATGTGACCAATGCCTCAAGACGGTCGTCACGCCGAGGTCGTGAAATCTGAGATCCAATAAGCGGACACTGCATTTACTATTGGTGACAACGTATGGCAAATCAATGTGAGAGGTGTTGAAATCTGTCATATTGAACATCGATATTGGACACGTCTATAATGGAACGATCGGTACGTATCACCTCGTATGGGTTACTTGTGCAAGTGGAGGATGACACTGTCGTGGCGATCAGTCAGTCACCGTGATTTCGGTCCAGTGTGCAAAACATTAACAATGTGGTTAGCATTCACGTTTGACAACAAATTCTCCATTCCGCGCAAAATCTAGTTACCACCACGGATGGTGACAATAGTGAGTTTTCGCAAACCTGACGGGAAACACGAAGTACGAAATACGAAATGCTATTTGATTTCCATGATTAAGGGTCGTATTTTAGAACGTTCCTTAACGTTAAGGTCGACCTTAAGTCTATTGTAAAACCATCGAGAACAATAGATTTAAGGTGGACCTTCCTGTTAAGGAACGTTCTAAAATACGGCCCCTAATGTATTTCAGGAAATGGTTGGTTCCAATATCCATGCTGCCAAGAGCGTCTTTTAGCATATCATGTAAGACCGAGTGTAGAGAGTTTTGGTGCAGCTTGAATTTTAAATTTCCACTTCGTAGCTACGAAGTGTGGAAACGAAAGAAAAATTTCCAAGTGTAATATACACGGCATCTCTTTCGGTCTTGCGTCACCATACGCTAAAAGACGCACTTGCAGCAGGCGATATTTGTGGCACCAACCATCTCCAGAAATACATTAGGTCATTGAAGTGAAGTCCAATTTCGTACTTCGTACATCGCTTTTCGTCAGGTTTGCGAAAACTCACTATTCGAGAGTCCGTTCTTCCCTTTTTAAATCAACAGATGCACTGCAGAGGCACAAAAAACGTCGCTTTATAAATTTTGATAGACATATTGAAAGTCACGAGTAATGTTTTGAATTGAAAATTGCAGGACAAAAGGGCTTTTAGTCGCCGGCAGGAAATACATGTACATGTATAGTAATCGGCGATCTTTTCAATTCAACTGATGTATGATGACAATATCCACCGATACCAGAGTAGAAAATCCTAGGAATGGGAAGTCCTCAATACAGAAGCTACATGCATTATTCTCATCAACATTATTTTTAGTTGGGTTAGACTATCAAGAAGAGATGTTCAGTTTGTTATGACATGTACAAACTAATAGTTTGTTTCAATGAGGACAAACCACAACGCGTTTTGTACGTCGATTTTTCTTTTTCACATAATTAGGCCCTACTTCTTCTATGGTGAAGGAAATCCCCGAGGTTATTTGTTGGCATTTCATGGCCGGCCTTTGACAAGAGGAGCAGTTGGACAGAAATATCACATCATTGTGTGTAATGCATGTCTTAATATGGAATAACAATGGCGCCATCGTGATTAACGCCTATCCTTCAAGAGATATACAATACGCGGCATATGAAATAGATCTTTTCTTTTGTCTCGTATTGTTCATAATGGCATCCAGAGTTAATTACCTAGGTTACACTACATAAAAGTCCGGGCGAAGCACGGGCTTTTTGCGTTTACACCTGTGAATCGCCGTATCTAAATAAAGCCCGGGCTTTTCGTCCCATACATGCCGCATACATTCTCAAATAGCCCGGGTATTTCAGACACGGGCTTCAAAAAGTCCGGGCTTTTTCAGACAGGTATAACCACGGCTAATGTCGCTGAGAAAGGTTTCAGCCAGGCCAATTCATACTTCCTTGCCGATCAGCACGTGGATCACAAATTGCTTTTATTGTTATTTCTCACCTGGTTGGCTCCACAAACACCATTCTAAGTTCCACATGCATGCTGCATGGTCGGTGACGAAGTATATTGGCCTTTTAATCTAATTAGGGAGCTCTGATAACATGGATAATGAACATTCATTCTGCTTAACGCAGATTATTCCTTGAAACCCACAGCCACGAAGACAACTTAGGGGTGAAAGGATTACAGGATGGGTCCTTGTAGCTGACGTCAGCAGAACTGCCATAAAGACGACATGTACATGTACAGTCATGAATATAAATTTATCTACACCTGAATATTTCAAATAATACTTGGCCAATTTCAACAGAGTTTGATCCACATGAAAGTACATCATGTTGGTCATATTTCTGCATCAACATTTTGGAAATTTGGAAATATCATAATTATGTAATAGCTCATCAGAAAAAAAATCATAAAAATGAACGATTTTTATTATACAACGTTTTTGTGATTTTTTGTTGCAGTTTTCATAGACTGAAACTTTCTAAGGATTTTGAGCTTTGTTTCATCAAAATGTGTTGAGTGGTTGCCGAGATATTTGAGATTATCAAAATTTTGACAATTTGAGATTTTCATGGTTTTCAGGAAATTTTGATGCCATTAGATCCTGTGCCTATAAGGGACATAGGGAGTTTGGGTGAAGCTAAAAACGCACATACATGTAGAACCTGTATAATTCTCAGTTTACGAAGTCTCCAACGAGTCAACAGATGACCTTGCACTAAATGTAACTACACCTACCATGGCTGATAGCCGACAGTAGATAGGAAAACCGCTTCTTCTAGTTTTCGGTAATACATGTACTTCAATACCCGTTGTTTTTTCCGACATAGTAGTAAGAGCATATCTGATCGATGGATTGCCTAACCATACGTCTGCTGATATCTGCTAGACTCGGGACCCAGTCGTTGTGTCGCTCCGGCCGCCGCACTACACTCCACAAACGACTGGGAAAGCAGGCTGCAAAATCAGCGGCTAGCGTACCGACAACAACAACAACAACAACAACAACGGATGTGAATGAGTTCAGCCAATCAGAAACTGCGTCCTCAACGGCCGTCGTCTGCTCTTTGCAAGATGTCAAATCAGCTGATTATATCGCAACTTTCTTCGAGGTCAAGGACGGTATCCTGGTGCCTAATTCGATGCTGTGTGCCATAAGCAGTACTTAAATACGGATAAAAAATATCCTGCTAGTGACTTTGAAAAGTTTCTAGACGGGCGAGAGGCTCTGGTAAATTTCATCAATAACAACCAATCAAAAGTGTGCCAGATTTCCCCTAGTAGATTGCTTTCGGGCAATTTCATTGGTCGAGATGGTCGTTGTGGTCGTCGGTACGCTAGCCGCTGATTTTGCAGCCTGCTTTCCCAGTCGTTTGTGGAGTGGAGTGCGGCGGCCGGAGCGACACAACGACTGGGTCCCGAGTCTAATATCTGCAGGATTATGTCTCTAATCCGCGCAAAGGCCTGACAGCTTTTCATAAAGCCATTATCTGGGAGGGAGTGGGAGCAAGCCGACAGGCGACTCAGACAATGGGGTCATATGAATATTAAAGACTACCAAATACTTTTACTTCAGATTTGTACAGCAGTGCATTTGTGCTGCAAAACTCAAGTAAAAGCACTTACTAATCGTCCTTATTCATTTGACCCATTGTCAGTGATAAAATGCCAAGGTACAGTGTAAACCAGTGATATATTCGTCGCGAATTCCAGTCATATACATGTAGATATCTTCGGTCATTCACACGAGTAATCTAGAAATTTATGGTAAAAACAAGGATACAGACATGTATCAATCTTCTACCCGCACGTCTCCAATTAAATTAATCTCATCTTTGCCCACTAAGCTTTGACATCACTACACGTTCTCGGTATGCAAATACAGGGTTTTTACGACGTGAAGCCAGAGTTACCCATGGGATCCAGGAATGCATTAATCTTAACATTCATCATAACACAAAAAAATACTGCTTATTGATAATCCGCGGTTCTATGACGAAAATGAGCATGGTTTATCTGCAGAAACTAAGATATATGGTGTGATTTTTCGCTTTTAGATCTTTCGTTGTATTTTGCGGTATTAGCTCCTGGTGCATTCAGAGTTGATCAATATTCATTGAGGAAGACGTGAAGGATACCACGACTTCACAATCCAGTTAGGAAATTTTTAAATGTCAGACAAATTATTTTGCATTACTCTCTGACGTGTTGGAAGATTAGAAGGTGACGCTGTAGTTTTAGTAGTGGCAAAACGGATTGAAGATTTGCATTGCCCCGAAAGCTTGTTGCATAATCTACATGTACATGTACATGTAGCTGTGTTTTCTGCTGACTCGGTGTTTCCGCCAGAGGGTACTCAGGATATGCACTGAGTACCCTCAAAGGAACAGAAAAGGGTCATTTTCTTTAATTTCATGTTTTTTTGCTGATTTTGAAGAAATGCATACCCCCAAAAATATTTCTGGCAGAAACCCTGGTTGTGTATGAGGGCTCTATAGGCCTACATATTGAGAGTAGGGAGTTTAAGAAATCAAACGATAAACGTGAACTTTACGACAACGTTATTTTTCATACTACACATTCACTAGATTTTATATAGCATTTTCGGTACAAAAAATAACGTTGTCGGTAAGTTAACGTTGATCGTTAGATTTCTTAAACTCCCTATTAACACTCAATCAACGCTTTTTTGTCCAAAAGATTGTCTGTGTCTGGATGGGAAAAAAACGTATGTTTTCTTTCTTCTCCTTTATCACCGGTACCATACAATTAATACTATTAGTAAGGAACTTTAGAAAAAAAAGTGCCCTGAGCTACGTAATCGTACGTTGTTAAGCTTATAATTAATTACTGTATAGGATTTCAGGATTTCATTTCATTGTCTAATGGTCTTTCACGTCATTCTGTCGCGAAAGCCAAAAAAATAACAAGCGAGACAACCTCTTTGACATACCGAATAGTGAAGGAGTGTATTAGTTCTCTGCGACAAGCCTCAATTAGAGGCTCAACATTCTTCCTCGGATGTGCTAAGATTTCTCCTAAGGGACGAGAAATGCATTTGGTACCATTTCCGTTTTCCTAAAGCAATCCGAAGATGACAATGACATCACTTTTTGTCATTGAAAAGGACAGTCACATAGCGCTCGGACTTAACTTCCTTACATCAAAAAGACGACAGCTGATAGCACAGCAGAGGAAGTCGAAGAAAAAATGCTCAATAAAGATATGGACAGGCAGAGATAACGTTGCTGTATTCGCCGCAAGAGGTGTGAGGGATGCCTTTTGAAGTGTTGATACATTCGGATAATTGAAGGGCCTAGAGCACAAAGGGCATAAGTCCACTTTTTGCACGTTTGCGAAAAACGACTTTTTCTACTTGTACCCTCTGTGCTCTAAGATTTTTCAATTCTCATTTAAATTTT
>NMRB01002768.1:18828-73068 GCA_002633025.1 Notospermus geniculatus
GACCCAATTTGGTATTGCAATAGGCCCATTGGAAAGAACACCCTGAGCAAGATGATGTCGATCATTTCTGTGAATGCCAAGTTAAGCAAAATCTACACAAATCATAGCATTCGCGCAACGCACATTAGTTCACTGGACGATGCTGGGTTTGAAGCGAGGCATATCATGAGGACAAGTGGTCATAAAGATGAATCCTCTATTCGATCGTATTCCCACCGCCTGAGTGATTCAAAAAAAGGGAGATCTCTTCAACTCTTGCCAAGTGCACAGGGCTTCTTCCTTCTAAGCGAGATAAGGGGGAAAGGTAATTGATATCAAAGGAAATGAAGTAATCTAGGCCTATACAATGTATACCGTACATGTAGTAGTGGAAGGAGTGGTGGCGGATCTGCATGTCAGTTTTCTTTTGCTGCTTTTCTTTCTTAAATGTCCTGGAGTCAGTGCTACAACATCCTAAAATTCAATCTGTTCCTAAAACTCAATCTGTTTGTATTTTTTCAGGGAAGTCAGACCTATTCATAATGAAGTACAACAACAGTCTGAACCAGAAGCCTCAGAGCAAGAGGATGATGGCCCACCTAGCCCGAGCCTCCTCCCTACATGTAGCAATCATCAAAGGTCAGCAGACTTTTAGTGCCACAGCTCTTGCAGCATACATGTATGAACACAAGTTTTGTGTCAACAATTCCATATCCGGAGTAGATGAAATAACAGGAATATTACATTGTACATGTAATACAGGCAAAATACTGTATCCTGTAACAATTCAATGCCTTCTTTGCCTCATATTTTCAGGGATGTCACGTCGGTGTCTACAGACTGCGTTACATATGATGGAAACATACAATGGAATGACAGGATCAGCACAAACAGGTAGGCACTAATAGACATTCAAAATGTTCACAGTGTGTGGAGTGTGTGGAGATTATTTCAAATTGACATGTCCAGAATATCCTGAGATAATGATGACGTCAGGAATCTGACAGGACCAGTACTGTACACTATAAATTCAGAGCCTTCTTTGCCTCCTATTTTCAGGGACGTCAGGTCAGTGTCTGCTGACCGTGTTCAACCAATATCTGGTGGAAATGTGCAACCCAGTAGGCCTAACTACATCAGAAGAACAAGGTAGGTATAGACCCATTGCGGGTGACGTCACGTCTATTTGTAAACACGATGCGCGCGCATACTGCCAGGCAAATTTACGTCATGTGCACACGTGTTTCCGCGGGAAGTGGTGCAGACGAAATCCTGCAAGCACTGACTGCAGCACTGTGCTTTTCGTTGCTTTTCGCACACCGTTTTTAGGCCTATAGGCCTACTAGGTCTGTGCCGAATTTTCATCAGTGTCCGAATGGAATCCAAGTATTGTAAAACGTTGGAACCGGCAGATCAAGCTGCATACTTAAAAAAATTGAAACTTTCTGATGGATCGGTACTTCCCGATCCATTTGCCCTGCCGTCATCAGAATGGGTGCAGGATGAATCTCTCCTGCCAGATATTTCGTGGTTGGACATTGAAATTTTTTTAATTAACCAGCCAAGTGAATACACGAAGGAAGCCCTACGAGCCTACAAATCACTCGAGGCGTACAATTACTTTGTTTGTGGTCACGTCCAAGATATGTACTGCCACAGCAGCCCGACTGGACAGCCATTCCTTGCTGTCAAAAGTGAAGTTTTACCCAGTCAACGCCAGGGGGCCAAGACCAAATGCTACGCTGTTTGGATATATCTACATAAGGACAGCTGGATATTGACAGCAAATTGCACCTGCATGGCTGGGTAAATATAAGTTTTTTTGCGTACGTTACCTTGGCTTAAGGCCTGAGAATTATTTGTTATTTGAAGGCACACAATAATCATGACACAGTCCAAAAGAATGCTCAACTGCCTGCGCTATCAAACATAGTAGGCCTAGGCCTATCGTGTGTGTGATGCAAAACAAATTCAAATTCAAATTCAAATATAGTTTATTGTCACCTTATAAGCAAGTTACATCGGTGTGAGAAATACAATAAACTGAGTGCAAATAGAATGGAGGAAGGTGGAAAAAATAGACAAAGGAAGATCTGTCTATAGGAATGTACTCCCTTTGCTAGCGTGTAAGAAGAAAGTGAGTGACGGCTTTACAAGAAAAATACATATATACAAGTATAAGAATGAACAATTTGTTTCCAAGTTCATAAATCATTAAAAACAAATCATTATAAATTAACAGAACAAAATTTCGAAATATCTTGAAGTACTTCTCCCTCAGATGACATTAAATAAATGAATAAGTCAGATTTTGACAGCGATTTTGTCGAGGGATAAGATGAAAAAATTTTATCAGTGAATACAAGTCTTTCTTTTTCAAATTTTTTACAGTCTTGTAAAAAATGAATTTCATCTTGAACACAATTCTTATTATTCGCTAAGCAGAAATCACAAAATCTATTTTCTCTTGGAACAATGGGATTGGCGTATCTCCCCGTTTCAATTTTCAATTTATGACTGCTTATTCTAAAACGGGTCAGTGCCACACGCTGACGTCTGTTAGTAATTAAATCCAAATACTTTTCGTACTCAAAATGAGTCTTGAATAGAACCAGCGTGTTAAATTTTCCACAATTATCATTCTTGTACTTGGAAACGAATTGTTCAGACCAAAAATTAGTAAACGACTCCTTAAGGATCTGACTGGACCAAACACCTTTGCTGTCGGCAAGATTCTGTAGATTGACATCGAAAAGTCTTGAAATATTTTTAACATAAGTATACCAAGAAAATGTTCCACCACTATCTATAGACTTGGATTCATCAAAAGCATTCTGCAAAATAATACTTTGGGATGAATTTTTTGAAAGGTGACAATAGTAACGTATCACAGATTTAATAATGTCATGTAGGAGAGGGAATCTCCCAAGTTCTCCTCTGACTGCCATATTCCCAGCCCGTTTTGGGACTCCAAGAATAAATTTGCAGAATGAAATATTTACCATCTCTGCTGGACATTTGTCCATCAGGGTGTCATAAAACCTTTTCAGGCACTGAGTCTTATTGAGATTCTTCTTAAAGAGATTCTCAGCCCCCCAAACCTCAGCGCCATACAGACAGATAGGCTTAATGAGATGATCGAATAAATGAATACATACTTTTGGATTCAAACCCGAATCCGCAATACAAGATCTCAATTTAAATAGTGCTTTCTTAGCTTTTCCAGCCAAAATTTGCTTAGCATCATTAAAGGAACCAGATGATGAGAAATGAATGCCAAGATATTTATAATTTCTAACACACTCAATTTCATTTGAGTTCAAAAAGAATTTTTCTTTACACTTATGTCCATTCCTACTAAATTTCATTATCTTCGTCTTCTTCACATTAACATTGAGGTGCCACTTATTGCAATAAGCCTCCAAGTTCTTAATTTTAGATCGAAGGTCTTCAGCAGACAAAGAAAAAATGACTAGATCATCTGCATACAATAAACATCGAACATCATGAGAGGCAAGGAATGGGGTATCTCCGTTGACAGAAAATTCATTTGGCAGGTCATTTGTAAAAAGATTAAATAGTAGAGGGCTCAAAATTTCACCCTGTTTTACCCCAGTGGTAATCTTAAAGGAGGGAGTTACTTGGTCTGCTATTTTAACACACGCTGTACTCTGATCGTACATACTCTTTATCACTTTGAAAAAATTCCCTCTAATGTTTTGACTCAACAGTTTGAAATAAAGGCCTGTATGCCACACACTATCAAAAGCCTTTTTGAAATCTACGAAGCATGCATACAGTGGCTTCTTATTTTTCTTAACATATTTCTCCACCAAGGTTCTCATGACAAACATGTGGTCCGCAGTCCTTGCCTCCTTTTTAAAACCAATTTGAAATGGATTTAAAATAGAATTCTTCTTAACATAATCATACAACCTTGAATTTAAAACTGAAGTAAACACCTTTGAAAGACAACTATTTACAGTTATACCTCTATAATTTCCTGGGTCAAAAGTTGAACCATCTTTAAAGATATTAGAAATACGTCCACAGCACCATGATTTAGGAAAAGTGCAAGTTGACAGTAAATGATTAAAAAGTTTAGTAAGAGACTTGATGAGAGAAGGTGAAGAAGACTTGATCATTTCATTACTAATCCTGTCACCACCAACAGCTTTACCATTTTTCAGGTTCTTTATCGCTTTAACCACTTCATCTTTTGAAATTCTGAAATCGAGTTCTGAGAAGAAAGGTTCTGATGACATAGACTGAATATCATCTCTCATGTCGGAGGGGGGCCGTGGAGGAGGCCTAGAAATCAGGGACTCATAGTGTTTGATCCATTGGTCGTCACCAATATTTCTCTCAGGATTTAATTTAGCCGAGTCTGAATTTCTTAGCTCATCTACCAGTTTCCAGTACTGTTTCGGGTTACGGGTCGAAAATTCTTCTAAATTCCTAATAAGTTGCTGTTTGACTTTAAATTTCTTTTCTCTCAGAACCTTCCTGTACATCTTTTTCATAGAGAAAAACCTAGCTCTAACATATGGATCTTTAGGATTCTTCAAAAGAAGTCTGCCCGTCTGCTGTAAATCACGTCGTAACTTAGTGCAGTCTTGGTCAAACCATTTGTTTTTCTTAAATTTATTTTTACCCTTCTTCCTATTCCCTTTCCTACGCAATTTGCAGGCAGTATCTGCTGCAGTAAGTATAATGTTGGTAAGATCATTCACCATCTGTTCAGACTGTTCAGTTTTAAACTCCAAATTATTAAATTGATCAATCTTCTCTTTTAAATTAGGTGAGTCAAGTGCTTCTTTAAATAAATAAGCAGAGTTTGAATCCCATTTGTGCAATGTAGGGATATCACATAAATTCTTAGCAGACGAGCAAGCTTCCGAAGGAACCTGTACATGGTTACATTTTAACTTTAAACTTATCATACAGTGGTCAGTCAGATCCTCAAAAAGGTCATGTACTTTAAAACTAATTATATTTTTAAAAAGACTATAATGTGCTAGTGCATAATCTACAGTGCTCGGACCATTATATTTGTGACAAGTCATGTTACCCTTCGTATCTCCTAAAATTCTTCCATTCAAAATTTTCATACCAGAAGCAATACAAAGGTCCAACATTTTCTCGACATACATTGGAGGATACACAACTGGATCACAATTACTTCTGTGCAGTTTAACAGCATTGAGATTATCATCAGGAACATAAAAATTGGGAAATGGTTGAAAAGACGTGGTGTCATTGGGAATAAAATCATTCAATTGACCAGTTCGTGTATTAAAGTCACCCATGAGGATAATTCTACCTCCATTAGAAAATTTTTCACAATCATTTTCGAGATGTTCCCATGTACCATGCTCACTTATAGAATTTTTTGAATAGGATGAATTATATGGACTATTGTATACCACCCCAATAACAATATCTTCCACATCCAAATTACTCAGTTTTACCCAAGCAAGATTGCATGATTTACTATCATAAAAGGATACAAATTTTTCCAGTGTATTCCTAACCAGAATAGCTACACCGCCTGAGCCTTTTCTAGCTTTTGAATGCTTTGGTCTGTTAACTTGAAAGGCAATAAAACCTGGGACTGAGATTGAATTATCAATAGTTTCATGAGTTTCCGTGAGCAGTAGAATGTCTGATTTTCTTGTTTCTGCCAAGAAGACTGGATCGAGTAATTTGGATTTAGATGTGGATGCAGATAAACCATTGACATTCCATTAGGAGATTACAATGTAATCCCGATTTCTATCTAGATGGGTGGATTTCAAACATTTTCTGTAGTGATTTGGCATCTAAAACGAATGAAATGTCCCCAGTGGACAATTGTCAGAAAAGCATACAAGCTGTACAAATCAAGGTCAATAATACAAGATGTAAAAAAGTATAGGTCAGTTCAAAGTACATTACAAACAGAAGAGAAATTATTTGACAAAGTCAAAAAGTCAGCAAGAATTATCGATAAATCAAGAAACCAATGCAGATACAATCAATACTATGTCATGAAAAAATGAATGTGATTTTAAAGGCTACATGCATTACAATTCATTGCAACAAGAACTGTTGATGCAGAAGTGGGTCAGTTTACTATTAATACACTGGATCTGGATTGTGCTGCTTGAGATGGGCGGAGTCTCGAGTTCAGTCATTGCTGCCTGGCCACGTGGACTTGTTTACAAACACAGATGATCCAGCCTACTATAAAAACAATGAAGTCTGCAAAGCAGATTTTTGTTCCATTTTCATAAATTTGATATTTCTGTTATTTTTACAGGCTTGGATCTGCATGCAGTCACATAGCTGCTGTGTTGTTCAGGTTGCATGCATGCTCAAGATTAGAGCTAAACAAAGTTACATGCACAAGCAAACTATGCCAGTGGAAAGTTGCCAAGAAAAATGTAAGTATTTTCACTATTCATTGTGAGTGATGAAGGTGTTATCAAACATATCCAACATATAAATACATGTCATGTCTTGGATGATGTAGCCTAGGCTATTAACATTGTTAGTTTACCTTCCTTCACAGTGCTGGCGGTGTTGCCTTTATGTGAGAACTCTTCGAGTCCTGCAGGATATGGATGACGGGCATTGTATGCATTACATGGTGGGGATGATACAGTGATCATGATGGGCTGAAGGTAGACTGAAGGGACAAGACATTGCAGGGACAATTAAGACATTCTTATTCCATTTCATTTTTCTTTGTAGGTTGAACCAGCTCCACTTCATGAAATTAATTTCACGAGACCGAAGAAATCTGAATTGCTGCCACATTCTTCATCAGAAGGTACCCGTTTTGGTAAGTGTCATTGCCCCGGGTATCATTGGTAGTAAATCTTTTGCCCGACGCCATCCATTTCAATGTTTGGTGCCCACGTCCCAATTGAAATGAGTGGATTTGCATTGCAATATAATTTGCTACTAAATTTAAGGAATTTATACACAAAGACATGGTTGCTCAAGTTTCACAAAAGGAGGAAGGAAAATCAGCTGAATTGCTCTTCAAAATTTGGGCTGTCAGCTAAGACTGAGCTCGGGGGTCACTACACAATAGTTATTTTCAACTTGCATCATCCATCCACTGAATCTGCCAATTACACAAAATATGTGATTCTTAATCTCTCTGAGAGTATATTATATTATAACATTATGTATTCTTGCTATTACAGATAAAGACGAGGGGCATGTGAATGCAGAGGGTGAAGATGGAGCAGAAATCCTGCAGTCATTGTATCAGATTTTCCCAGATGCTGCAGTTTTTACCAGTTACCAAGAACCTTCAGCCACTGCAACTGTAGATTGCTGGCAGTCAGACGGACACAGCATCAGAGGATGACACCAACTCCATCCCAGAACCTTTAACTTCACTCTTCCGACCCTCATCAATTAACTTAGATGCCACAGCTCTTGAACCACTATGCCAACAGATTTACTCAATCTACAAGAGAACATACAACCAAGATCATTATGACCACCTGACAAATGTAACAACTCAACAATCTTTATCTGCATCATGGATGATTCACCGAGCTGGTAGGATAACAGCACACTTCTTCCACCGCGCCTTCCATCTTAGAGACCTAAAAGAAGACAGCAGCTTTGTCCGTGACATAATGCAGTACTCAAAACCAGTTGATGTGCCAGCAACTAGGTGGGGGAAGAAGAAGGAGCACACTGCTCGGATGGAATACACCAAGAAGAAGTGCCTCTCCCACTGTTCATTTAGTATTGATTTGACTGGATTGCATGTGAATGCCAAGTACCCACATATCGGTGCATCACCAGATGGACTTGTTGAGTGTGCTTGCCATGGACAAGGTGTCCTGGAAGTTAAATGTCCCTTTAAGTACAAGTGCGGCCTTACCAATTACTTAGAGGACAAAAGGTGTCCATTCAATCCAGACCTGACTGTTAAAAAAACTCATGAATACTATATGCAGCTTCAGGGACAGATGTTGGTCACAGAGAGAAAGTATGCAGATCTATTTATATGGACTGAGGGGGGTAACATCCTGACAACTGTACCACGAGATGAAGAAATCATCAAACAGCTCTTAACTAAATTGCAGACGATATTCAACAAAGTAATTCTTCCAGAAGTGGTTACACGAAAGCACGATATTGATGAGAATGTAGCCAAATTGTTCTGCGACTGTCAACGGCCCAGTTTCGGACAAATGATTGCATGTGATGGTGACAGTTGTGACAAGGAATGGTTCCACTATGCGTGTGTTGGGATAACTCGGGCCCCCAAAGGAAAGTGGATGTGTGCCAGTTGCAAAAACAAATGAATAAGTCTGTAAACAAGTATTATGGTGAGGAAGGATATTAATTTAATGTAAGTACAATATTAACTTGTCAAAGTCATATACATATACATGTAAAAACTATCACATTTCAGATGCAGTTGTAAAAGTGTTAATCACAGAACTCTTTCACTTGAGTGATTAGCTAAGCAGAAAGGCGGGCATGTGTGAACTGGCAAGAGTTTGCATGGAGGATTTCTGCAAATCGGAATGCAGTTCCTTCTTCAAGACTACTTAGGTACAACACTCTTGTTCAAGTTGACTAGTGCTGAGCAAATAGTCATAATGTCATTTAGAAGCTTGACCTGGGAAATTGGAATTACACTTTGTAAAATTCTGAACTGCTTAATTCTACCAATAACCCTTTCTACGTGTATTCTACACCGAGATAGCTGTCTTGATGTATCAACTTCACAAGCAGATAGTTGTTTTTTGCCCTTTGTAAAGCTAGGCACATAGAGAGTTGCACCCTTGGCTGCAGATTCTTCCCTGAGGTTGAAACCTCTGTCTGCTAGGACCTGGTCACCTTTCTGCAATTTTGACAGAAGTCCAGATTCAAGAGTGATTTTTTTGTCAGACACTCGTCCTCCCCAACCCTTAGAAAGGAAACTAACAGCCCCTGCAGGAGTTATACCCAATAGGTACTTCATTGTGTTATTGTGTTTATATGTTGACCAAGTCTGGGAACGTGCTGTGATTTTCAGTGGTCTTTCTATGAATACCTCGCTGCAATCAATAATTGAACTACAATTTCTAAATTTGGACTGAAAACACTTTGGCAAATTCTTCCTAAGAGCTTTTCTAGAGGGCCAGATTATCAAAGGTGAAAGGCACTTTGCTAGTGCAGGGAGCCAGTTCCTGATAATTTTTGAAATCACATACTCGGGAACATTGAACCTGAGTGCTAGGTCCTTATTTAATAAGCCGAGTCTGAGCTTCATCAGAATGACCAGTAAGTGATCCTCAAATGACAAGAAATTTGTAAATGCTGTGATCTTGTGTTTTACAATGCACAAAAGCCACATGAAAATAGCCACAGATGGCAACCCAGTGTAAAAATTCAATCTTTCATTCGTATCACTAACATTCTTGAAACAAAACTTCTCTTTCTTCAGTTGTTCATGGAGTTCTGCATTTTCTGCCTTCAAAGTTCTTTCAGAATCCATCCTTCTTTGCAGGTCTTCCCTGAGCTGATGATTCTCCATCTGCAAACTGTGAACTTCAGCTGTCAATTCTTGAAGTGTCTTCAGTGTGGCTATGAAGAAAGAAACAATCATCACTTTCTACATGTACTGTGAAATCAATATTTTTGGCACTATCATTAAAAAAGATAAAGGATTAAAATCATTTGAATATGGGTAACAATTACATACCTGCAGGTACATGTAAGGACTCTATCACTGTGTCTTGGTCAGTTGTGGCTTGGTCAATGACATCACTCTGTTTGTCCTGTTGTTTTTCCAGCTCAATGGATGGGGATGGATGATAGTACCTAGAAAAAGAGATGAAATAATTAGCCTAGAAAATAATATGGAGGAGTTCATCATTAGGTTTTTGTGCCCCCTTACACAAAATTCCAAAAATTGGCCAAGGCAGGTTTGGCTCCAACAATCGCTGTTCATCTGACCGTGACANGCCATCGACTGCGTCTTTAGCCTTGTCCAAATCGTGTCATGTTTTGCGTTAACTCATAAATTATAAATGAATCTGACCCCTACTTGACCCCCCTCCGAGCCAATCAAAACTCGTGAAACAAATCGCCGTTCGACACTTTCTCTTCTCTTCCCGCAGACATTTGTAACACGGATTTTGATTGGCACATCGTCATTAGCCTTCGCACACCGATGATTGGCCGAGGCGTCTAACCTCATCAGAAGCGGGCAATGTGATGGATTCAAACCAGGCTAGATGGGCGTCAGGCCAGATAGACTGGTGAGAATCAGATGCAGCGGCGCTGCCAGGAGGAAACGGCTCCTTCCTGAAATGTTTGACCAACTGTGTTGAGAATGTCTGGTGAACCTTGCACACAAAAAAATGCGGTAAAAACAGTTCCCCGCAAAAATCACAAAAATCCCTAGTTTTCTGTGGTGTGAGGACGCGGGCACCTCCCGCGAAACCCTGCATCGTCAATCAGAGCATTTGACGATGTCCTTTTTCACGATAAAGAATGGCTCAAGTAGGGAAGCGACATCCACACCTCAAAAATGACAGTGCGTTACTCGGACGGGCATTGTAAGGAAATCGCCGAAGAATCTATCGACTTGCCCTGCTGAAGCAGTCTGGGCGAGTCCTCTCACCCGTGGTCAGTGCACCCACCGTTCATCCTTACACGATCGATCAATTACCTAACACCGAGAAAGACTTTGAGTCTCTCCTTAGTGCCAACATCAATTCAGCTTCTCAGCACTTGCCCCTCATGTCCGCTAAATCGTTGTGTGGGGAACTAATAGCCTTTGGCATGGGTTAGCCGATACGTCCCCTTCATTCTTACATCTCATAATTCTTCGACGGGTTCATGGAACCTTTGGAGGCGTTGGTCATTGTATTGCTCTCCCGCGGGCAACGGTCAGTAATCGGGGACCTCTTTGTACAAGTGCTCGTGAACAAAATGTAAATGAGGAAAACCAGTATCATATACATGTATAGCTATGCCCGCTGTACGCGATCAAATTTATTATCCTTTTTTTCGAAATTCATATTCCGGTCATATTGAGGCTTCAATACAGCGTTTTCGCAAAGCTGTCGAAACGCCAACGCGAACGTCTGTCCTTTTGTTCGGTGCTCTCTTCGTGGCATCGAACGATGGGTTTGGCGTTCGCGTTGTGGCTTCAATACAGAGTTTCCGCAAAGCCCTCGAAACGCCAACGCGAACGTCTGTCCTTTGTTCGGTGCTCTCTTCGTGGCATCGAACAATGGGTTTGGCGTTCGCGTTGGCGTTTCGGGGGCTTTGCGAAAAATCCGTATTATGTATAAACCCGCATCAGGCCTTTATTGAGCATATTCAGAAATTATAAAAAGGATGAAAAATTTGATATTGTACGGCGGCCTTTAATCGATAGCAGTCTCTAATCTAGTACATGTACTAGACAATTAAATCTGCTAGGCAATGAAACTTAACTTGTTGTTGAAACAGATACCAATACGAGTACGATACAGATATTTTTTTAATGAGAATCAGCCTTCTTTTTATTTGTTTCTGAATTTGACAGGAATATGGCCCAAAAACTGAACGGAAACCAAACAGTTTGCAATAAGCCTTTCAGGAGCACAAGCCCAACTGTAGATTTGCGTGCACGCCGACGCCTACCTAATGCTCTTTTTGCTTTTAAGAACATATACTTATGGTAAACAAATTGTCCCTTCAGTAGCTACATCTACATGTGCACTCCCTCTTTTCTAACTACAGGTGCCTATGCCCTTGGCAGCATTGATCCCAGCCTTTATAAGGTCACTGACGAGGACGAAGCCTACGATATCCCCCCTGGACATATCGGCCGGATATGGTTTGCTGTTGAATACGAACTTGAATCTGAAAAACTTTTAGTGACGCTGATAAAGGCTAAACACTTGCCACAAAACGCTCAAGAAGCCAAGGTGGCACTCGACGAATTCCGATTCCACACCCTCCAAATTTAGGATACTGGGGGAAAATGCTGTTATTCAAGAAGAAACGCTCTTCGGCTCTGCGTCCGGACTATTGCCCAATCTGCAAAATTGCTGCAGCATCTTTCCCTGTAAAACATTCTGCTGTGCCTCCCAAATGTACCAGTTCATTCTCCTTCACATTTGCTTGCCAATAAACTGCAAGAACTCCCCATTCGTTTCTCTTTGTATCACATTGGTTTTTTTTATCTTTGTCCATAATGGGAACGCCGATGACCACTGGGACCAATAAAGAGTTTTCCGCAATCAGTCTCCAGCATTCTTGGTAAACCGCCGACACCGTCTTACTTCATCTTCATCTCTAGTGAAATAAAAGCACATTCTGGCAAAATTGCCACGGAAGGGTGAATAAGACAACGCAACTGTAATATTTCCTCCAGAATGACGTCTTCTGAGAATACATTAGAGTTTAATTCGCAAGGCTCCGGAAACGCCAACGCAAACGTCTATCCTTTTGTTCGGTGCTCTCTTCGTGGCATCGAACAGTGGGATTGGCGATCGCGTTGGCGTTTCGGGGGCTTTGCGAAAACTCCCTATTGCCCACTGTAGGCCGCAGTCACAATATAATTTGATTTAATAATCCATGATGACTATGAGCTGATTGGGTATTTTTGTCTTCAGAATTTATCTAATGCCCGATGAACGAAGATACTTGCAATCAAAAAGTCGGAAGAAAACAACCAACCCGAAATTTGAAGAAAGTTTTGTATTCCAGGTAAGTTCGAAATAGGGCGTTTTTCGCAAAGCCCCCGAAACGCCAACGCTAACGCCAAACCCATTGTTCGATGCCACGAAGAGAGCACCGAACAAAAGGACAGACGTTCGCGTTGGCGTTTCGGCGATTTTATTTCAATGCAGGGTATCGACATTTTTTCACCAACATAAATTTACAACATCGCCAGGAAATAGACGGTAGATGAAAGTTGGATCGTCCAGAATTCGCCGCAGATTCGACGCCGATTTGGCGTCGATCCCTGGCCAGGGGGCCCAGGGTTTACATTGACCGCTGCATCATCGATTTGCATCGCCGTCTGTCGCCGGGTGCTTGGAACTACAAATAAACACGGGGATTTCGCGGTTACTCTACATAAAATCCCCGTGTCTAAATAGCCCCGGCGTTGCCACTTCGAGCTCGCTGGGGCTAATTGGGGATTTCAAACACGGGTCTATTTAGACTCGGCGATTTATAGGTGTAACCGCATGTACCGTAGTGTAACCACTGATATTTTCTTATGATCATGATTTTTATCGTGATTGTGATCGTAATGCGGATTTCGTTCTTTACACGGCAACAACAAAAATTAAGCCAGCAAATCCAAAAGCCATGAAGAGAACGAGAGATAGATAGGAAAAGTTCGGTGGTTTAAGCGGAGGCTTAAACCGCAAATGCAAGAAGCTTGTAATTCACCGGAATTGATCGATGTGTTTATGGAAGTGTGCCATGAATATTGGAATTCTCTCGAAGGATTTCGTATTTCCTGAGGCACCGCGGTTGCTCACTTTGGGGAAATAGGGGTAACTTGTAATGTTTCGCACGTATTTTTTGTCATCGTAGTGGAAATTCACACTTGCGTGTTTTTCCCTTCGGTGTCAGTCGTACTGAAGCTGGAGAATCCAAATGTTGTCAGGGCTGTTACAGCATACTGAGCATGGTGAGTTGAACGTGTAGGCCTAGTAGGCCTGATTTTGAATTAGTTTCAATGATCCTTGGTCTTACTACTGTATCGGAAGATTGGGACTAGTGCTAGTGGTGGGTCATGTCACTTCCTTGTGTGGTGTCAAAAGTGAACACAGCGATAATTGTAACACATAGTCCAGCAGACTGATTTGGGCAGAAAAATCAATGAATTGTGCACTTTTTGATAAAAGCAACAGCACAAGATTGCATGCTAGATTGCATGTCACATTTTTACTGGGCCGAATATTCAATAACATTGCAGAGATAACGTCATGACTTGAGTTTGTCGGATATTTGGCCTAATGCGAAAATGAAAGAAAGGGACACCCGTCGGCCATCTTGAATTTCAAGATGACATTGAATTTAAATGACAAGGATTCCTAGGTTCATAAAACATGAGTATACTTGTTTGAATTTTGTTTTTATCTGACTTATGTCAGGAAATATTGTGAAAAATGTGCGCAACCTGGCGGCCATCTTGGAATTCAAGATGGCGGCACCCCAAAACATTCATCAATGACACCATCTGATTCCAGGGCATTGGAAACCTTGGTGTAACCGTTGGAATTTTGACCCTATCTATCATAGTATTGGAGATATTGAAGAGAACCTGTGCGGCTGGCGGCCATTTTGAAAAAATGGCTGCCAAAGCTTAAATAGTCTCGGTCACCCAGCCGCTGTTTCGAATCTGGGGATCGAACAAGCGTCTGGGTCATAACGCCACTTTTTCTGTTACGAGCAGACCAAGATCCTGGTCTGGATGCTGATTGGCTAATCAGGGACAGAGCTAGTCATTCATTTCCATCCGCCGATTCCTCCCATTCGAAAATCACAATCCGGCTGCTGATTGGGCAAGAGAAGTGATCATGTGACCTCATCATGGCGACGACCACATAATGTCANAGCTAGGCCTAGCGCCCTCCCACGCATTAATCACATACCACAACCCCCCCCCGCGCCAGATTCTGCGCCCTGCAGCGTCTAGGCCTACGTCAGGTTCGGCGCCGCTTCATTGCAGTGGTGAACTTCGGAACTACGCGAAATGTGCAATCTCGGGAGGTTTGGCCGCGCTGTGGCTGCGCGAGACTAAAGCTTAAATCGGTATCTCCATAGCTTATATTTTTTGTATTGGCCTATACTACAAGTGTGCAAAGTGGCTTGCTTTCATCACAAAGTGCACAATTCATGTCAAAATCTGCTGGACTAACAGCACAAACCGATTAATCCAACAATTTTCAATGCTTCCAATGCACTAGCCTACTGAACCCACTGACCACGTTATGTATCCAGTCTTCGATTATAGCTAAATCGACTCAATTACAGATGTCCACGTCTAGGTGACAAACGATGGGTGAAATCGGATGCGGGATAAATCCTCTCCGAATACCTCTTGTGTCGCACCGGATATTGTTGGAAACGCATTGAGATTTACAGCTTGTACATGCATTAACACGGCGCCGGGGTCGACCTTTCATTTCTCAGAATAACTTAAAGTGTTGATTTTGAAATCGAACGTGAACGATAGGTTATTATCAATCGTAGCGGTGTTGCTTGATGGAATGTGTCATGTACGAACCAAATTGCCTATTTATTGAATACAAAATCAAATTGACGATAACGGCTTTGCAGGCATGCTTACCATGATGGAATGGTAATGTGGTCGTGGGTGTTGTAAGGAATTGCCAGCGTCGTCGAATGTTCCAGCACATTCTGAGTTGTAGGTGAAGCAAAGACCCGAAGCAGCATCACGGAGTGGAAAACACAGCAGGCTACAAGCGTTCAACATGTACAGTAAAAACGTTTTAGCAAATTCAGACGACCTGTAGAGGCTATGTAAAGGCAGTGAATTTTTCATACAGAATAAAAATTTAAAAAACACAAAAAAACTTCAGGCTGACGATATAGAGGTTCTTCACCGACGTCACAAATCAATGCTGATGAGCGAATACACAATTAGCCATGTGCTTGGCCATGTTGGCCGTCAGTAGTAATACACTACATGCACAACTCTAATTGTCTGTTATTGCAACAGAGTGCTGGCATTTAATCATCAGACTGCTGTAGAACATGTGATTTTATTTGACAAATCATATCTGATTCATAAGAAACTGAAGTGATAAGAAGGGTAGTTTGGAAAATATCGTTTTAAAATCTGTCATTTCTTTCAGTAAACCCCATTGACACTGACAGCCAATATGGCCGTCAGTGCCAATGTTATGATATGCTAATTAGGGTGTGACATCACGTGAAGAACCTCGTCTATAGTCTAGCCGTCATCAGAACAGCCAGCAAAGTTCGACAGCATGACGCCATCAGGCCAATTCACATCATGTAGAACATGAGTAATGTTCATGGCTCTTGAAAATATCGAAAGCTATCAGGTGATCCATGCTTTCAAGCTAATCTTCCTGCAGAAGACCACAGGAAGATGTGCATTTCGGTGGATGCATCCACACTAGCTTAATATCCCTGTATTAAATCGAAAAGCAGAAAGTTGCATCATGAAAAGTTTGCTATTAGGGGACAAAGAAATAGCGAACCGCCCGAATGGCGTCAGCCCGGTCAATTCCATGCTGTTTGTCCGAATTTGCTTTGCCTTCTTCAGGAGCGGACAAAACGGACACTCAGAAATCCGTGTATGATTCGTAATGTTTGTCCGAACTTTGCTTTAAAAATAGTTCCCTGGGCGGTAATATAGTAACGATAAGTTTTTAACCACGTGTAACTTCAGCAAATGCACAGGAATGTCATGTATTTGCCCAAGTTACACGCGGGTGAGTGTCATACATCCTACATGTATATACGACCAAAAATATATAACACCATGACCCTACTTTAGATGCTTTGTGGCAATGTCTGGCGCATATTTACGCAGAAGAAGTGCCGGTTAGCAATGCTTATTGACACGGTAAATCTACGTGTGTATCGGTTGCGCTAGACAACGTTATAGCCTCAGCCTCAATACTATGCTCGTAGATTCCTGCCAAGCCACCCTAATTAGCCATGACAATGGTCATCGCCGGATGAAAGCCCTGCCGTTTGCATTCAAGGCTCGGAAAAGGGGAAATTAGTTTACCGACGGGCTTGTCATTACATGTACCGGAGTTCTCTATCGTGATGGTGAGAGCAAGTCAGGATCGTATGATGCGCATTAGGCGTGATCTGAGTGCTGAACCAGTCTTTCTTCTACTGATCATATCTTTTATTATTCTTCGGACAAGATCATCATTACACGGCGATGTCTCTTGATGGGTTTTTCATGATTCTGATTAACATTGAGAAAAGGTTAACTGCATCGACATGTTTTTTTTTACTTCTCGCGTTGTTCTCTGATTTGCTATAGATGATATGTCAGGCCTCAGTGGCTGTGTTAGTTTGACACCTGCGGTAGGAGCAGAAGGTCGCGGGTTCGAGTCCCCTCCGGGTATTTTTTATGGCAAAGACCCTTATAGGGCCACGATAAATGATGATGATGATGAGTTGCGCTAGCAGCCATGTTGCCGAAATTAGGTCATCACCATGGGAATTCTCCTCCAGAGTGACAGGTGATTGGTTCTCCCATCCCCCAGTGGGGGAAATCTCCATGACGATGGCCTAATTTTGGCAAGATGGCTACTAGCAAAACTAATCTGTACCGTCACACCGTCTACCATCTCTTCCAAGCATGTAGGCTACTAAAGTACGTTTAAATCATCTGGACGTATGTCAGTGAAACCCCTATAACCGGACAACAATGAACTTATGGTTCACTCTAAACGGTCCAACGCACATTGTTTTCTAACCAGCTGAACCTTGGTTCGAAATAGAACATGCAACTAGGCCTTGATTCGAAATTGAACACAGGCATAGGCATGGGATTGGCTGGAAGTGTCCTGTCAATAAAACGCATTTCAATAGCCAGACTTCACCAACAACACCAAGGTCTGCCTGACAACCAAAGGGTCCTCCCATCGGGGTCCAGATGATTTAAACGTACTATAGTATTGCATACATGAAGAAAATCATGCCATGTCCAAGTAATGGATTGCGTAGAGTAACCCACAGGTCGTTTTGGCAACAAATTGCCGTTTCCTCCGACTCCTTCTAAATCATTTCACAAGTCCAAATTGGCCAACCGTACACGGATCAGTGACGAACTGTTTTGTTTTCTCAGCTGCTCAATTCGGGTTGACGTCACCCTATAATAAAAAATAACTGAAGGAGTTTGAAATGATGCCACGAGTACAAAGTCAAGTTCAACAAATGACACTAGTAACGCAACCACACGACCAATGAACGCAAAGAAACTTCCGTCATCATGATTTCCACTATCGCTATTAACAGGGGATGCTGGATATGACCTCCCGTCATTTTCACTGCAAAGTGCGGTGATTTGCACCATGTTGATTACGATACTGTCACGTCTGAAAAATCCAATGATCCATCAGTATGCTACTATACAGATAAATAGCAGATCCAATGACAGAGTCCCTCGCAGCTATAATCGAATCAAGGATGTTGACTTTCTACCTTGAATAAGGCGTGACAGGAGTAACAACATTAGTAGGCGCCCGATTACCATGCTGTCGGTACGACTATGGTTAGCCTTGTGACATGTTTGTCCAAGCACGTGATGATTGATGCATTACATTGTGATGCCGACAGGCAGCAACAAAAAGGAATGCATCGCGCTACAGTGGAAGAGAAAGAATAAAATCATGACTTTGTGTAATTAAGCTACCTGCCGATTTCCGACCGGAGGCGAAGTAATCTTCTTGCGGTTTGGTGTGTTTTTCGAATGAAGGAAGAAAAACATGCAGCGTATCGATTTGTCCGAAGTTTCATGCACTTCCGTTATCGGTGATTGGACTTTTCGCCAGTGCATGATAAAACTTCCTGGGAGCTCCCCACTCTTAAAATCCATCGCCTAATCGACGAACGGATAAAAAGGTTTCTGTGCCGATGTCCTGGCAATCAAAACATTTGCTGAGTTTCTGTCTATGCTGGCGTGTTGGACACAAGCGGGATACACCACTCCGGGCCGTATGCATCAACGAAGATTATCTTGAACTCAGGTTGAGCCACAGCTTTTCAATTGTTCAGGTTTGCCAGGGCATCATGTGACAATGGAAAAGTTGTGGCTCAACCTGAGTTCAAGATAATCTTCGTTGGTGCATATCGCCCTCCGTGTTCTCATTACAGGTTTCCCACAAATCCTTCGAGGAGCGATGTCTGAAGCTTACCATGTATGATGTCGACCGACACCGGCGCCATCAGGTTATCGGGCATGCTGTCTATCCGCTGAAAGAACACGAAAGCGAAAGTAACGAGAGAGTTGTGATTTGGCGAGATTTAGAACGAGAAGTGTCGGAGGTACGTATGACGATGAGACGTTTTTTTATTCCCCCTCTGAGTGCGAAGATAATGCCAAAGTGTCTGGACTATTTTTGGACCACACTTTATTTGTCGCTAAATGTAGTTGTAACTCAATCCGGCTCCGAACACAACCTCCCACCATGTCTCTTTTCTGGCGCTTTTACCTCCCTCAAAATAATTGAATCAATTAAAGGATGGTAAACTCATTACCACGTATTACAATGTCGCTTCTCTTTGTGCTAAATGTTGTGAAGAAACTCGGTTTGGTTAAAAGAGGATTTCCTTCCGATGAAGCTCCGTGTAGACAATCGGTTGCCAGGTAACAATTCTAGGACAATGTGCACTTATTGGCTGTTTCGTGTGCTAAAGGGGTTATTCCTTCTCATGTACATAAAAAGTTTTACATTGACTCAGGAAGGGTGACGGGTCAGAAGAAGGCTCCTTCCCTGCCATGTCAGCCTCGATAATTGGGAATGGTGTCGTGTTCACGATGACATCATGAAGTTTTTTTTGCAACACAAAATGTCAGACAAACTTTCTTATAATCACCAAGTTTGAACAAAATATCTGCAAAAACCGGTGAAATATTTTTCATTGCCCGCCGTTTGCCAGTGCCTCCCAACAAAAGATTGACGGAATAAGCCGCGACGTGACAACTGGGAGGCACTGATAAACATGTGTCTCAGTTTGTGAGAATCCACCACACAATAAAGCGGGCATTATTGACACACGGGGGCACTTTTAAGCGGCGAATCCACTGTCGCGATTTGGGCTTGAGACGGGGTTGTGGTCCCTTGCGATCGCCTTATATGGCAATCGGAAGTCCTTATAAGGGAACCGCAAGAGAACGCAACCCCGTCTGAAGCCAAAATCGCGACAGTGGATCACCCGCTTTAGTCATTATACCTGGTGTGTTTTTTGGAAGAAACCTAGTAAGATTGTCCACACATATCTACCCCAAAGCATACGTCATTTAATGGATCATTGTCAATTACTGTACTCTGGTATTCTTAAGTTATTCTTCTCTCATTGACAGGCCACGGATGTCTGCGGAGAGCTCCATATATCATTACAGTACAACGAACATCTTGAGCGTCTGACGGTCGGAATATTCGAAGGGAAGAACTTTAAACAGCTCGATGGGTGTGCTTCAGTTGGTAAGATTGTCTGTTACAGGTCAATGTCAGCATACTCAGGCCATTACACCTACACTAACGTGCTACCATCCATCACTATTTGAGAAAACCAATCAGGGATAGCCTATTGAGCAGGATGCTCAGGCTGATCGTCATCTCCAATGAATTTTGGTAACCCCACCTGACGACGGCTTACTGGAAAAAAACGCAACGCAACGCAATGCAGCGCAATGGGAGTAATCACTGTTTCCAAATGACTAGCTGATTTGTTATGTCGACGTTAGATGGCGGTGTTCAAATGTTTGACGGCGAACTGGCGATCGATCGATCAATACACGTGTAGGCCTACACGACGTCATGTACATCATGCAATAGGCACGAGTCGTGTCATATGCATAGATCATGTTTCCAAGCTCGACGTGAAGTTCAAATCTACCTGGGCCTATCTCAAGTTATTAATTTGGCGTGGAGGCTGTTGCTACACGTAAAGGAATGCGTTCAAGAATGGGCTCTTACTTGATGAATGGTTGGTAATGATGTTGCAGCTCGTCAAACTTCGCAAGTGATGAAGATGAAAAAGACGGCGGACATTTTTGGCTCACTACCTGTAAATTATCAGTCTAGTTGCCACTAAGTGTACGTAGGTTGGACAGGAGACCAGTATGGGATCATTGGGAGATGCTAGGCTCGCGCATACCAGGTGAGTGCGTTACACCAAGATGGCCAGCATGAACGTTTTAATATGTTGCCCGAGACTATCATGACTGTCGGATTGATACACAATGAATGGTCCCTCGCCGGAAGCATCAATCCTCGACCCTCGCATATGTTATGTGCTTACTTCGCCTACCAAAGCAGCGGCAATGGGTAAAATAGGAACTAGGTTCATTGCGTTGATTGCGTTGCGTTGCGTTTATTCCAGTAAGCCCCTGAGGACAGGGAATCTCCTCTTGGGCAATTCCACGGTCACGGACGTGACATTTTTTCACTTATTCAGTGCTGTTTCTGCAAATTTTGAAACCACAGAAATATGTAATACCCTGCATCATGTCAGGCTCTTGTCCTTCTTTGTCCCTGGTATGAATTAAGTTCATTATGATTCATAATTAGTGCACTGTTTGCTAATTAGTTGCGTCACAGTCGTGACATGTCTGTGACGCAACTAATTAGCAAACAGTGCACTAATTATGAATCACAACGAACTTAATTCATACCAGGGGCATAGAAGGACACAAGCCTGACGCATGATGCAGGGTACTTAATGGTCCTTTGGTGCCATGAGTTGCAAAGACCGCACTGAACAAGTAAAAAAATATCCCCAATTTTACCCTGGACTTGCCCTCTTGTGATAAGCTAGAACACCGTCGCTGGAAAGAGTATAGCTTGTTCGTACTACCAAATTTACGCGAAGTGCGCTCCCGATCTTCGGTGGAGACAACTGCTTGTGGTCTTTTGATGACGATGATGCATCGAAGTATTCGCAGTGCCATCTGCAAAGGATGAACGATAACAAATTGTAAGATGGTTTGGGAACCATGCCATGCGTTTTTCGCTTTTCGTAAGAGGATGAAGTTACGTGGCGATGTCGAAACTACAGTGATATCGTAAGGGCCGTTTAGACGACCAAGCCAATTCGATCCGATTGACCCGCATTCTGGACCGGATGTGTTCCAAGTTTTGGGGTAGCGTTTACACACGCATGTTAATCTGGTCACATTCCGACTTCAATTTACCCTTGTTGAACTCTCCACAGCGAGTGCGGTCAGTGGAGGAAGAAAACTACATCAATGCGCATGCGCGCAGGTAGGATGAATCCGGATTCGGGTCTCATTTTGCGTTTAGACGAGAATTTTAATCTGGTCGTATTTGGTCTAAATCCGGTCGAATGTGGATTCGGGACCAGCAAAACCGGTGGTTCATTTTAAATCCACATTGAACCACATTGCAGTAGCGTTTACACGCAAGAATTTTGAACCACAGTTGGATTCGATCGGATCGCATGTGGGTTTTTGGCTGTCGTCTAAACGGCCCTGTAGTAACTGTAGCCATTGGTGTTGGCGGGGCGGGATGTTGTTATTACACCTTGCATAATTTAAAAAAGGCATAATAAAGTAAATGTTCACCACCCATAGCCTCTACACCTTGCATAATCAAAAAAAGGCATAATAAAGTAAATGTTCACCACCCATAGCCTCTAAACAACTGCTTATCATCACTATCGTACTGATTTCAGACACATACATCAAGGTCAGCCTATCACTTCAAAGTAAAGTGGTGAAGATGAAAAAGACGGACATAGTCAAGAAGACCAGTGACCCCCAATTCAACGAATCATTCACATTCAAGCTTGCTGCATCGGCTCAGGATACGGCCAGCGTCAATATTGTAGCTATGCAACAGGTCAGCGGACATAAAGGCGAGTACCACCATATATCAGTAAAAAGATTCGGCCCCTATGCTTCACACGAACAGTTTAATTTCAGAGAACGATGAACAGACAGAATCGTGTCTGCTAGCATGGCTGAAGACTTCATTCCTGTTCAGTTGTCTTTGTCCGAAGTGAAATTTGAATTTAAATCGTTCTAATTATGCAAAATTAGAGTCAATCAACACAACTTGGTCAGAAACATATGTCGCAGTAAGTAGCGTTCAAACTCAATAAGATTGTATGACTGACGAATTACCATTGATGCTTCGTTTTCAGACCGACAGATCGGGCGGGTGGTAGTGGGTTGCTTCATGTTCGCTCGCGGCAAAGAACTTGAGCATTGGAATGAAATGCTCTCAAAAGCACCCGAACCAACGACGAGTTGGCACACGCTGAGCTAGACCTGGCTTTAAATGTAGCGATGAGAAAGTTGCTGATTTTTGGGGCTGAGCTAGGCCTAGCTCTATCCGTGGAGATAAGGATGTTGCTGACTGTAGGGAGTGTGGCCGCAATCTCTGATTAGGCCTAAACGAAGGGTCAGGTTTTCCGGTGATGTACATATTAAGATTTAGAAAGTAAATGTACATAAAACCTGGCCTTGGAGGATAAAGCTGGCTCGTGTTTGTTGAATGATACACAGAGGTAGAGTGGTGAACAGAGAGTTCAATGGTTGCAGCAATTTTAGAGGACCATTCCACTGTTGATTTTGAGTACCGGTAATAAATGGACAGCTACATATTAATGTACGTACATTTAATTTTTATAACCTGAGGTCCTTGTTATCACCGATTTCTCGTCCTGTCATATCAGGCAGGCTCATGAAATTGCCCAACGTTGAGAGCATAATCAGTGCCTGTGGTAGTAGAGTCGGTGTGTACTTTCACGATTATAATTCAAATACCCCTCGATCACCGGCACTGTTTGGCAGACACGTGAATCAATTTTATTGCAAACAGGGCGTGATGAATCTTGCTATACATTTATAAAATGACAAGATATCTTGTGATACCACATATGGATTGTTCCGGGATCCGTTTCAGGATCCTGTATCAAGAATAATTTTGCCTCTGGGTGATTGAACTGTCGAGGGGTCCTACCAACATTATAGAGTTTTCTCAAAGCCCCCGAAAAGCCAACGCGAACATCTGTCCTTTTGTTCGGTGCTCTCTTCGTGGCATCGAACAATGGGTTTGGCGTTCGCGTTGGCGTTTCGGGGGCTTTGCGAAAACTCCCTATTATTTGAGTTCGTCCGGTTAATACGTCATATCTGTAAACCCAATAACTCAATGGGAACCAAATGGTCCGCCAGATTCGCCTCGATCAGTTCGAAAGTCCCTCGGATACAATCGGGCAAGCAAGAGGATTTTGAGGACAGAATCTTCTCTGAAGTACCTCCGCCGGTCGGTTGAAGGTCACACCAAGAGACTAGTGTGAAAAGAATTTATTTTCAAAGATTGCTCTAAGTGGTGATGGGTCAATGGTCATATCGTATGGTTCTGAAGAAAATTATCATGATATTGTTTGTTGAAGAAGCTGTTTTATAATATGCATGTGATATGATATGTGTACATGGCTATATCAATGTGAGCAGAAAAATGATGTACATTACACAATGGGGGCTAGGTATGGACGTGTCTGAGAAATTATGTAAATATTTAGGGGTTATGTTTTGGTCGCATCGGTAATAAACATCACTTAATTTTCCCTTGAAGTACGTTGTACATGAACAAGAACATATCCCATCCGCAAACTAGTGAACGAGGTTGTTTTCCTTTTGTTTAAGGGAACAAACGACTTGGCATTGATGGACAGCCATTTTCCTCAGCTGCAGCTAGGAATGGCTTCGTTTGGTTCTTCAGAATAAAAACAAACTGATAAAAGAAATGCATCGTATTCACCAAAGAATGGGGACCCTAACCCACTGCCTCAAAAGGTGTCAGCAGTGGTTAAAACTATTGAATGTAAAGGGACATTCAGGTCCTGATCAATTTCCCACACAAAAGGCATCCATTGTATAGGACCTCATTACTCGGTGCTGCCCTCTATGATCCCATTGGTTCCAGTACGCCTCATATCGGGCTAAAGCAACGTTGCCGAGGTTTCTATGTCAGAACGAAACGGGCGCTTTGATTGGTCGACAAGGTGCAGGAAATTATGTTCATATTTTGTTACCGTTACGGTAGTTGATATATAACTGTATAAGTAGACTGTATTTCAATCAATTTTTGATGTAGGCGGTGTCAATAATATGATAAATGCTTCCGCAATAAATTCGTGCACATATGCTCAGTTCATATCAGATTGTTTGTAAATATTTTAAATGCGAGGACGGATGTAATGTAAGTGTGATCGCATACTACTGGTATATCATTGACGTTTATAAACCATGTAAATACAATGTAGATAACGACAACTGGGTATGAGATAAAAAAAATGTATGGATTTTAACAGTTGCAAGGGAAGTATGGTGATGTGTTCCAACTAACAGTTACAGCACTTGCACGGCAAGATGGTCCAAGGAAACGTCATGTGCACAATAGCTGGTCTATTGTTTCTCTGAATGTGCAAGGTGAAAATATCTTTCATCGAAACGACCTGCACATGTAGTAGGCGTATCTGCCTTCAGTTATCATCACCCAAGCTATGATCACTTATAAAGCTACATTTCGATAACTGAGATTTCCAAAAGCGTGTGACGTCGTAGTCTCGGGAGCCCAGACCCTGTATATGCATAGTAATATACGGGGGTCTGGGACAGAGGTCGCATTCCACTGTAATGGGTGATTTTATTTCAACACCCGTCGCGGATTGGCTAATCAGGGACAGAGCTAGTCATTCATTCCCATCCGCCGATTCCTCCCATTCGAAAATCGCAATCCGGCTGCTGATTGGGCAAGAGAAGTGATCATGTGACCTCATCATGGCGACGACCGGATAATGTCAGTTGGGATTTCTTGACATCGTCTTCCATCCCCATACGGATACACAATTCCTACTCAGTTTTCAGCCTGAAATTCAACTCCAATAAAAGTTGATGCTGTCCAGTACGCTGTCTCAGATCACTTATCACCAATCGATTCATTGCCAGATTAAGACATTTTGGAAGGGTGTGAAGTGAAATATAATCCATTAATGGAAGCAGCCATCTTATGTCACGTGACCTGCTGCAGCATTACCCACAATGCACTGTATCACAGCAATAATGTCGGTGTGGCCCAGACGTTCATATCACGTAGTTTGCGGAGTGTATTGAACATGTTGAACGGCTAGGTGTCCGAGACTAGTGACGTCGCTGACTGGACAGATGGCAACACTGTGAGCGTAATGGTTTATCATTATTGAAATGCTTGGGCCGCCATCTAAAACGCTGTACTCTCTTGCCATCACACTTCCTTTGCAATTGTACCCTTTGGAATGGACAGATATAAATGTTTTCAATGAATGTGTTGAGTACATATTGAAACAATGTAGTCTATAGTCCAAAAATATGGAATGCTTATTACTAGCATGAAAAATGTACATATTTGTAACTCTATGTACATGTACATGTTATTCACTATCAGATCTGTTCGATGGGCACCTAAACAAAGGGAACTATTAATTTACATGTTATGTAGCTCTTCGGTCACATTTATTGCCATCCTCACAAAGATCCTATCGCCAGCGTATAATTATCACAGAAAACGTCACAGACACAGACACAGAATTGCCCGACCGGTATAACGTTTTTCAGTGAGGCCCGTGAGCCAGTGTGACAATACAATAGATTGACGGAATAAGCGGCGACTGGACAATGGGCGACACACAGAGAAACAGCCAGTTCGTTTCCCAGTGTGTTCCGAACAATGGGAATCACACAGAAAAACGGCCACACTGAAAAACGTTACACCTGGACTGGGTATAATACCGGTCGGGACAGGCACTTGTTGTCGAAACAAAAAAAGAAATATGAACGTTTTTGTGAAAAGGCCTGATTCATGAATGACTGATGAACACTGTACTATGCTTTTGAATAAAATGGCCGACATGTCACTGACAGCAGCTCGTGAAAGAGTATCTCAAACTCAAAAACTGACATACCGATAGTGAGGTTTCGCAAATCTAACGAAAAACGAAGTACGAAATACGAAATTCAACCAATTCCAGGACCTAATGTATTTCAGGAGATGGTTGGTACCAGAAATGTCCATGCTGCCAGTGCGTCTTTTAGCATATCACACCGAGAGAGTTATGGTACATCTTGAATTTTTAAATTTCCACTTTGTATCTACGAAATGGAAACGAAAGATGAATTTCAAAGTTTAAAAATACACCGTACATGTACCTCTGTCGGTCTGACTTAATACGCTAAAAGACGCTCTTGCAGCAGGCGATATTTGTGGTACCAACCATCTCCTGAAATACATTACGTCATGGAAATGAACTCCAATTTCGTGTTTCGTCAGATTTGCGAAACCTCACCATTGTTATATAGTCTCACGCGTTTAAGACAGGGGGGATCACTGTACAGTGTGACATTTTCAACCCTTAAAGAACTAACGGTATAATTGTGAATGTAGACGCAAATTTCAAATAGACAATAAATTATAACTTAGTTTTCTTTTGTTTCGGAGCATTTTATGATTACCTGTGGTAAGTTCGGAATTAAACCGGGTATGCAGTTGTTATCTTTTGTCTTCGTTCATGTTTTCATTAGGCCACTGAAACTAGATTATAAGGTTCTCGTCAACCAATTTAAAAAAATCTGTGAGGGAATTTCGTCAACTTTCATCGTTCATCCACCACGTGCCGTGACAATCAGACAGAAGTGTTCAGAACGAGGCTTCCGCCCCTCTGACACGTCGTCAGAAAATCGATATCAACAACCCGGATACCACAGAACCATATCATGTGCACTGAATGCATGCCGAGGATCTGGCAAACAACACCTGGGAGTGAGGTAGGCGGGATTCCCCGAGTGAGCTCGATCATGGTAGATGGCTTTCAAGGCTGCTCACTCACCCAGACATCGCGCGCGGTGCTGGAGAGTCTATGTAAGATCATCGGGAAGGAGATGTGGATTTTTGGCATGGATTTTTTACAAAAGATGAACGACAAACTTTTTTGATGCGGGGGCAAAATTGCATGCGGGCGGTGAAGAGAACCTTATCATCTAGTTTCAGTGGCCTTATTAGTGAAGTTTCGCAAATCTGAAGAAACACGAAGTACGAAATTGGACTTCATTTCCATGACGTAATGTATTCCAGGAGATGGTTGGTACCACAGAATATCGCCTACTGCAAAAATGTCTTTTAGCGTACATGTATGACGTAAGACTGATAGAGTTTAAATACGGTCTATATTAAACTTTGAAATTTATCTTTCGTTTCCACTTCGTACATGTATTACGTACATGAAGCTACGAAGCAGAAATTTAAAAATTCAAGATGCACCATACCTCTGTCGGTCTTACATACATGTATATGCTAAAAGAAACACTGGCAGCAGGGACATTTTATGCTACCAATCATCGCATTTCGCACTTCGTACTTCGTCAGGTTTGCGAAATCTCACTATTCTGTGAGTTCGGCAGAGAACATACTTCTTCAACAGTGTTACGGCCTTGGCAAGTGATAAAAAGTAACACTGTCCGGGAAGCATCTCATGTGAATGAATCCGCACCTTACAAAGAACCCGAAGGCACTTCCTTGCCATGTGAATTGAATTTCCCAACCACAGTGAGGAAAAACTAGAACTGCGAAATTTGCTTGACAGCAAATTTGATGGTCCCTACATCAGAAAATGGAAATTGAAGAAGAAAGGGCAAGGAGGGGTATGACTCTGAGGCACAGCAGTCAGGGAGGGGAGGGCAGGGGCAGAGGCCTGCTTTCAGAGACCAGAGGAAGGGCAAAGTGGTGAAGATGGATACGGATCCATCATTCGTGCCTGAACCAAACGAAAAAGAAACTAACCAAGGGAAATATCGAAGTTCATCACTTCAGAATAAAAACCTCTTCAAATTCACTAATGAAGTCTTTTTATGAAACTATCTAACATTTCAGACCTGGATACAAATATTGACTACTCGATGGTACTGCTTGATTTTAAGGTCATTGAGTAGTTTTCCTGGAATCGTGTGCCAATTGAATGTGGAAGAAGATAGATAGAAAGAAAGAAAAATTTCCCACCTACCCAGTGATATCAAGATGTCCCCGACATTGACAGTGTATACGTAGGGACCATAATATTGTCTACGACACTGCGCTCAGTCACCTCGTACCTCGTCAATAACTCGGGACCAGATACACCGACCTTCAAATCATGGAGCCCCTAATTTGAACTCCATCAGGCATAAATCATTGATCGTGGTTTCATCAAGACACGATCTGCAATGTCATCAAAGCAGGTAGGGATGGTTATTTCCGGATGGTCGACTCCTAAAATCAGCTTTTCTGCGTCGAGGCGTATCGATGCAAGGTTAACCGCTTGGTGGACATGCTGTAGCTTAGTGCTTCTGATAGATTTGGCCGCCGTTAGTATAATGGCGCTACATTGTAAAACTGCTTCCTAATCCTATGGAAGTAGAATATAAAACTGCCTCCTACTCTGGAATGGAATATAAAACTGCCCTCAAAGCCGTGGAAGTATCCAACATAGAGCACAAAAACGACACACAAAATGATAGTAAACATAAGTCGTCTCCGAATTTTGCAAATTTTCGACCCCGGGATGAGGAAGACCCCGGTTGGGGTCGAAAATTTGCAAAAATCAGAGACGACTTATGTTTACTATCAAAGCCGTGGAAGGACAATATAAAACTGCTTCCTAGTCCTGTGGAAGGAGAATATAAAACTGCCTTCTACTCCTTTGCATGGAAGGAGAATATAAAACTACTTCCTACTTCTTTGGAAGGAGAGTACATTACTTCCTACTCCTGTCGTAGTAGAATATAAACTGCTTCCTACTCATATGGAAGGCGAATATAAAACTGCCTCTTACTCCTGTGGAAGGAGAATATAAAACTACTTCCTCCTGTCGTAGGAGAATATATAAAACTTCTTTCCTGTGGAAGGAGAATACATTACTTCCTACTCCTGTCGTAGCATAAAACTGCTTCCGACTCCTATGAAAGGAGAATATAAAACTGCCTCCTACTTCTCTGGAAAAGTAATATAAAATCATTCATAGGACATTCCTGGACAGATTCGACTTTCAACATGGGGAAAGCTTGATGACCGAAATCGGTTTTAGCATAGGACCATGTTTTCTGAAGTCAGTAGACTGATGCGTCTTGCGATTGCTAGAGGGAATTTCGTGAATCAATGTTGCTGGCAAATATTTGTTTCCAAGATGATAATTGCCTTAGGGTTACATGTAGTTAAGAAATGGACCATTATCATGTTGATTAGCCCAAGCAGGTCTTTGCCGCTGTCTTCAGATCCTTTTCCGATAAACCTGGTAGATGGGGATTTTCGAGAGATGTTGGACGGAATTTAAAACGCAATATATCCATTAAAAAAAAGCGAACCGGTCGTATCTGTCGAGGTGTCTGAATAGAGACACAAACGCCGCCATCTTGAATCTATTACAGTACTCACATCAGGGTATTTATCGCCTGCTGATAGCATATATTTGCACAACTACATGTAGGCCCGTATGCATAAAGGTGGAATAAGCTTATTCCATCTTTATGCATATGGCCCTGGTGTGGCTTTGCTGCCTTTGAATAGCATCTAGAACACGGTCAACTGCTAATCTATCTAGGCTTACATATGGATGTAATCCGCTAAAGTACGAAATTTGTAATTTTGAACTAAATAATTCGTGGGCCACGAAATTATTCCTAGTGTCATTTTTCACTGCCTCGACCAATTCCCTTTAAGGCGATAAAAGACAAAAAGAAAATGTTGAATATCACGGTGTAGATTACACCCAGGTGGCTCATCAACAATGCGGTTGCCTTTTTCGACATTTTTCGCCAGGAGAGACAATTCTAACCTCAGGCCATGGTAACACTATCAGTTTTGTTCAACAAATAATTTCTCGGTTGGTATCATTTGCATGTCATATTTCTTCTGGTTGGTGGGCAAGACGATATTGGACCAATATGAACATGTTCTGCATGTTACAAATGCCTATAACAATTGGCTCGAACACTATCGAATTCCGACTCGATATAATACTGTATATACTCACCAATAAGATCCTAAGCCGAACAATACCGCAGTTCCAATACCACCTCCATGGGGAAGACTTAATAAAAGAATTGTACACAATGGTAGGCTTTTTCTTAGCGATAAAAGGGGTGGGACATGTTTTGGTTGTGCGACCATTTCGTCACTTTGCGTGTCTGTTGGCATTTCCTGGGACCGACCAGCATGCATGTATGTTGCGCAAAAAATTGACAGCCGTTTGAGTCAATCTTCATGAATAGTCACGACTCTAAAAGTGGATTCATTCATATTACAATTAAATCGGTCTATTCGCGCCGAGTCAAAGATTCCACAGAACAGTTTCCGGTGCGGCCGCCGCAATGCATTTACCAGTTGTTGTTACGAATAAAATGGGTTGCTTTATTATTTTTGGTTCACTTTGGACAGACGCGAACAATCCGCTTTAAGAAAATCGAAGAAACGAGAAATCCGGTAGTGTCTCCGCCCTGGGCGGTATTAGAATTCAAGTGCAGTATTGTCCGGCCTAGGACCTTATAGGTGAGTATCATACCGTTACTATCGTATAAAAAATACTATACATGTACATCTATGATACATGTATAGGCCTCTCCGTCTGTCTGTCCGTTGCAGATTCTTGAAATATAGGGCACCATAGAAGCCTCATCCGCAGAGATAAACGTTGGTCAAATCCTCTTATTCTGTTCTACCAATTTAAATACAATATATAAACTTACCGCAAAGTGTTCAGGGGAACGCAAGAAGAAACCCGTCGCCACAAAGAACGAATGTTGTCAGATAGAGTCGTCCTTTATCGCTCGCAGAAAAACCGGTGTGACTTGGAATTGAGCCTAACGGAAGATGTGGCGTCAATGGTTTCCCTGCTACTCTGAAGAATACCTTTCGACAGATTAAACCCAGAGCGGTTTTTTTTTAATTCTCGCGCAGATATCACAAGTACAAGCACTGATAGTGACACACGGCACGCTTCCTTATTTAAAGGGAGACTCCGTTCATTGTGTAAAATTTTGAATTTCTGAAATTAATACATTCAAATTCATTGATATCTGCAACATGCCATACATGTATGTTTTAAAAATCAGCAAACTCATCATTTTAAGTATTTTAATTACATCCCATGGGGACCATTGCACAGCACACGTGATGTCATATGTGCTCAATGCATATTTATTAAGGTACAACCAATAGGCCTAGGCATTCACAGTTATTAGCTCATTCACTACAAAGGTCGTCAGCCTGCTGACACTAGTGACATCACAACTCATGGTTTAGTCTTCATGGATTGATAAAAACTCAAAAGTTTACAATGGGTGGAGTCTCCCTTTAAGCTGATCGAGGGAAGAAACAAGAGGCCAGAGAAAACGGGGGCGGCATTCAACTCAGATTATACCGCGATCGAAGCCGAGCTAAGTTCCAATGACAGCCCGAATACTACATGTACGGTATATCAGATGGCTCGCCTTACCCAGAAAGAAGCCATATTGCCTTGTTAACGCCGCCACGTAATCGCAGAGCAGACCTCAAAAAGATGATAAGTGAATGTACAAAGCTTGTTCGTCAGTTGATCTGCCAGTCACAACCACCGCGGTGAGACCATACCACTTGGAGACATTCTGGGCGACGCCAGCTGCCTCAGGATTAATGACTATTTTCCTATCGCAATTCTCCGATGAGGTTCGAAAGAGCAGGCGATTTTCCCAAAGTGATTCGGTAAAACACAAATCTATGTTTATTCTGGACAGCACTTAAGTATACAACTGGCATATTTCCCGAGCAGGGTTTCTTTTAAAGCCAACAGTGTCGGTGAAAGTGCATCGCAATCGGACAAATCATTCCCGTCGATTATTTTGTACCATCACCACGTGGGAAGTAAAGAGGTAAGTTGATGTATTTTCAAACTTTGTTTTTGGTCAGGTATTTATTAATAGTGAGGTTTCGCAAATCTGACGAAACACGAAGTACGATATACGAAATTGGACTTCACTTCCATGACGTGATTGTATTTCAGGACATGGTTGGTCTTACAAATACCGCCTGCTTGCAAGAGCGTCTTTTTAATAGCGTATGACGTTAGACCGATAGAGTTAGAGTGTACATTAAACTTTGAAATTTATCTTACGTATCGACTTCGTAGATACGAAATGTAAAGTTAAAAATTCAAGATGCACCATAACTCTCTCGGTCTTTCATGATATGCTAAAAGACGCACCGGTAGGAGGGACATTTGTGGTATCAATCATCTCCAGAAATACATTAGGTCCTGGAAATGAAGTTGAATTTTGTATTTCGTACACATCCTGTTTCGTCAGATTTGCGAAACCTCGCTAATGTCTTCTGGAATGAGAATCTGGACTGTTGCCTTTAACACGGAGAGGAGAAACTTAGACACACTAACCGAGTGTCGGCAAAAATCACAAATTTTGCTTTCTTACCAAAAGTCATGTTATTCGGTTGGCTTCCGGATGGAGCACCCTATATATGAAAGGATTAGAACTATTTCAAGTTATTGCGATTTGGTGAAGTCTTCTTTCTTTTGCCTCCGTGTACATGTGTACATGTATATGTGCATGTTGTTCTGCTAAACCTGAAACATGCAAAAGAATCATTGACCCAATACCTGATAACATACTTGATCCTAAAAGACTCCTCAGTGAGGTAAAAAATATACGTACATGTATTGCAAAATAGATAATCAATTTTTGAATGTATTCAATTTGCATCCGGGTATCAATATCTATAGCGACACCTGTTGGGCCAGTGGCCTAAAAAGTGCTTCTCATTGACACCACTGCACTGCATTTTATGCCCGCCGTAGAACTAATACAAATCCTGAAGTCTTAAAGATAATGGGTCATATGAATAAAGACTACCTGAATTTTGCAATACAAATGCACTTGGCAGTGCTGTACAAATCTGAAGTAAAAGCATTTACTAGTCTTTATTCATATGACCCAATGTATCACGGGTATTTTCGCGGGCCACGAAAATCATTCTTTTTACTTTTTAACATCTTTATACAACTTCCAGTTTTTTAGAGGGCCGCTAAAATTAAACTTCTCTCACCATACATTTCCTTTAAATGTTGTCCTGCTGATACTGAAACGTGCCAAAGAACCATGGACCCAATATTTGATAGCACTTATCATAAATCGCCTACATATGTCTTCCTTTAACCGATTATTCAAGAGATCGTTGGTGAAACGAATTTGAAGTAGAATACAAAAGCCGTTACTCCCACCCCATGACGCCAATAGGTAGGAGAGAAATATTTTAGACTTCCAATCTCAACGGATGAATCAAAATCGGCCATTAACGTCTGAGAACATCCAGAATTATTGAACCGGTGGGGCTTTTGTGGGGGTTTACCATGTATCCTTCTGGCGATAGTTAAGATAAAGTATGCTTTCGCTGCTTTAAGAGAGAAAAGCAACGTTCTCTCTTAAAAGCAGCGAAAGATGTACTGTCTATGATATTATGCATTTAAGAATGAACTGGGGGCGAAACGCACAACAAGGTCCCCAGGCAGCAGTTAATGATTGAGTTGAGGCACTGCCCACCAGACTGTGCAACACGGACGGGCCCCAACATTAACAACACATTGCATAATAAGTAAATATTATTTCACTGTAGCCGGGGCTATTTACCGACAATACACAGATTACGTGGAAAATGGGAATGCCTTCGCCATACCACGATATATAAGTACACCTCGCGACCTGTGTATTTTGAACTTCTCATGAGTTACGACGATGATGTGTGAAACGGCCGAGCAGAATGGACTAACTCATGAACTTCGTTTTCGAAAAGATCAGACTGGTACAGCCAGCCCCAAGCGGAGGGATCGGGTAATCAATCTAAGCGATTATGACGCCATCAGTCACGTCACATATTCAGCGAGCGGAATGGGCTAAATTCGTTTTCGTGCAGTTTCGTCCCTGAGAATAATTTATAGGCCAGATGATGACGTCACATGTTCATCGCCAGTTACCAAAAACCGCTTCAAACTCATAACTGGATCCCGTTTTGGACTAGTTTTCGCATCAGTTCGCCTAACAATTACGATACACACCGATCCTGTACGATTTAAACGCCTGTCTTACTCTTGTAAATTCAGTATCAGGTGACAAAGTTTCAGGCGAATTTTCCTGTCCAAGGCCAGAATGATTGCAGTGAAACGCATACGTAATTAGCAAGCTTTGCTGATTTGCCGCTACGCGGCGGTTGTTTCCTTGCGTCGAGTTTAATCATCAGTACCAACTGGTGGTCGGTGATAACGCAGTGAGATGCCATATTTTAAACCCCAATCTTGTAGGAGAATGCTTATGAAATTAGCTAACCCGAAGAACGTGTTATCACTGCGCTATTTTTGCCCATTACCAACCCCAATGGTGATAACTAAACCCATGTTACACCCCGCGATGCTCTGCTTGTGGTGTTCTGTTGCGTCCGTTTCACTCCCTGTTTTCAGCAAGCAAAGGGTGTGTTGTAATCGACTCCAGGTAAAAAAGGCACTGGTATTAAAAAAAGGCACCGGTAAAAAAAGGCACATGAAATTCACGGGGTAGGTAAAAAAGGCACAGTTGTCAGAAAACTGCACGGTTTGGTGGAAACTTGGACAAAAATTAGTTGGCTTTAAAGAGCAAAAGGAGACCAAAGAGCCAGTAGTGCCTTTTTTACCTACCCCGTGATTTTTATGTGCCTTTTTTACCGGTGCCTTTTTGCCAGTGCCTATTTTACATGTACCAGTGCCTTATTTACCGTGACTTTTTTACCAGTGCCTTTTTACCGTACACCGTTGTAATCATTGTACGTACCTGAGGATCTGTGGTTTTGCTAATGCATTCTCATCACCGTTTGAGGCGCCTCTGTGCATTAGGTTTTCGATCTCGTGGCGGTCGACGTAACCTTTGACCTTTAGGCAACCTCGTTTATAGGTCTACAGACGCAATCAATGTACACCACAGCGCTAATTCACGGTGGCGAGGTTGATAATGATCTTGTGTCAATCCATGCTCGACAAGACGGCTGAACTATCTATTTGAATGATCTAAGTTACCAATTAGGCATTGAGACTGTTGCTACACATAAAAGAATGAGTTGAAGCATGGTACCTTCCTTGATGAAGAGTTAGTCACGCTATAACAGCGCGACGTTGAACTTCTCAAGTGATAAAAAGGATGGCGGCGATTTTTTTCAGCTAAGGTTTCGACATAGTATCAGTCCGGCCGAGATGTTACCACTGGCTATATGTGGGTTCGACAGGACACCATTCTTATTGAGAGGGGAAGGGAGACTGAGTCACCTCATGCATACTGTGGCACTTAAAATACACGTACAGCGATTTCGCCGCGCTTCGCGCATCCCGCTTAACGCCTAGCGCACATGTCCGACAAAACCCAATCCGTTGGGGGTGTTTTTAAAGTCGACTGACCTGGCTGAATGACGAGTCGACAGCGTTGGGCCAGTCGACTTTAAAAACACCCCTAACGGATTGGGTTTTGTCGAACATGTGCACTAGGCTTTACCCAAGCGCACATTTGCGGCAAAACTCAATGCGGTAGGGGTGTTTTTAAAGTCGGCTGACCCGACGCTGTCGACTCGTCATTCAGTCGGGTCAGTCGATTTTAAAAAACACGCCTACCGCATTGAGTTTTGCCGCAAATGTGCGCCTGGCTTTAAGGTAGATTCATACCTTGCGTTTTGCGCTTTGCGCTTGTCCGTTTCCTATATATGAGTGCGTGGTAGAAAAAGTAATTTTATTATTTTGCCACACATAAACATAGGGAACGGAGCGTAAATGCAAAACGGAATATGTATGAATTGACCTTTAGCCAACTGCCTAAGGCAGTATGCATACACGTCGATGGTGCCGAAAGATGTCGTCCAATCACGATGTGTTCGTCGACTGTGTTTTCATTTGCTACACACACTGCATAGCTAAAGCCAACCTGAAATTCTCATTTTCACGATAAAAGCGGCACAAATAGCTATGAATCTTCTACAAATTGGTACATAACTCGTCTTGACGCAGCCGTCATTGCGGACATAATACATGACATAATTGAATGTAAACATCGCACCGAAATCAAATGGAATTTGTGAAAGGAATCTTGCTGCTGGGTCATCGAAGATAGCAGATGTACAGCGGGCAAAGTGAGAAGCAATTTATTGAAAAATTGTTATAAAATTGGTCAGGATCTGCGGAGTTGTTGATGTAAAAGTCATGGAGCATAAACAGTATTGAACGTCAAATATCGTGATAACAACTTCTCATTTGATTATTTATATGTAGTAACTCACCAAGTTCAGGCTTTTGGCATCAATATCCGCTGAAAGCAGGCTTAACTTTGAAAAATCGACGTCTTCGGAACCCGCCGTTCGGGCGATTAATGACCGTTCATGAAAGGATTTACGAAATAAAATCACGTAAAATTTTAGTTTATAAGACAGAATGCGTTCCCTATACATCGAGTACCCGGATCGTTTAAAATGTAATGGAAAGGTAAATACGGCAAGCCTACAGCTTTATCGACGTCTATTTTTATCGGCAGACGGACGTCAGCTCATATGAGAGCATTAAAAATTTCTATATCGTTAACAGGAATATTGCGGGTTACTTAAATAGTCCCCATCGGTCTCCCTGTCAAGGGTTCACAAGTAATTGTTCGTTTGTGTAAGTCCCAGGGCCCCAGACTTGGAGATTTTCCAGGTTCATGGACAAAACTGATAATAGTGAGGTTTCGCAAATCTGACGAAACACGAAGTACGAAATACGAAATTGGACTTCATTTCCATGACGTAATGTATTTCAGGAGATGGTTGGTACCACAAACATCGCCTGCTGCAAGAGCGTCTTTTAGCCTATGACGTTAGACCGTTTAAGTGGAAATTTAAAAATTCAGGATGCATTATAACTCTCTCGATCTCACATAATATGCCTAAAGACGCATTGGCACCAGGGACATTTGCGGTACCACCATCTCCATCGCAAATCTAACGAAACACGAAATACATTGGGCAGAAATACATTGGGCACTGGAGGTGAAGTTGACTTTCGTATTTCGTACTAAGTTTGTGTTTCGTCAGGTTTGCGAAACCTCGCTATTATTTTCAGTAACGCAAGTAGCTTACCAAGGATTTGGACNAGATCCCTACCCCCCCCCCCACCCTGGTTCCGTTAACTCTGGATTTAATATGTAGTAACTTTCCAAGTTCAGGCTTTTGGCATCAATATCCGCTGAAAGCAGGCTTAACTTTGAAAAATCGCCGTCTTCGAAACCCGACGTTCGGGCGATTAATGACCGTTCATGAAAGGATTTACGAAATAAAATCAGGTAAAATTTTAGTTTATAAGACAGAATGCGTTCCCTATACATCGAGTACCCGGATCGTTTAAAATGTAATGGAAAGGTAAATACGGCAAGCTTACAGCTTTATCGACGTCTATTTTCATCGGCAGACGGACGTCAGCTCATATGAGAGCATTAAAAATTTCTATATCGTTAACAGGAATATTGCGGGTTACTTAATAGTCCCCATCGGTCTCCCTGTCAAGGGTTCACAAGTAATTGTTCGTTTGTGTAAGTCCCAGGGCCCCAGACTTGGAGTTTTTCCAGGTTCATGGACAAAACTGATAATAGTGAGGTTTCGCAGATCTGACGAAACACGAAGTACGAAATACGAAATTGGACTTCATTTCCATGACGTAATGTATTTCAGGAGATGGTTGGTACCACAAACATCGCCTGCGTCTTTTAGCCTATGACGTTAGACCGTTTAAAGGTTACCTGAGAAGCTTCCCAGCACTGAATCTCTCTCGAAAGATGTTCGAGTAAAAATCACTTCAGTGAAAGTTGCATGAAGATTGGACCATTAATTAAAGCGTTATACCAAATTTAAGATGGTGTTTCTACATGACAACCAAACAACTTGGTATCCATGGCTGTCCAGGCGGCGGGTTCGTGAGGTAAATTGTGGTGTCCAGAAATTCTAAAATTGCTCTCAGAATCCATATTGACGGAAATAACTGCAGTACGACTGACTGAACAAGAAAAATACATCAAAACTACGCCTAACTGCCCAAGTTAAATGAGTTATTTTAATGTTTTTTGCATGTTTACAAAATCCAATGACATCAAATGTGCTGTTCTCCGCTGCCTGACATGGTTGTCAGGGGTGTGTAGTAGTCTTATTTAAATTGCCATAACTTTGTAATGGGTGATCCGATTTTCATGCGGTTTGCAGTTTCATGTTGGCTGACTAATGCTCTATAGTATTACGCAGAAAACCAGAAGTCGATAAAAGCTTCTCAGGTAACTTTTAAGTGGAAATTTAAATAATTCAGGATGCATTATAACTCTCTCGATCTCACATAATATGCCTAAAGACGCATTGGCACCAGGGACATTTGCGGTACCACCATCTCCATCGCAAATCTGACGAAACACGAAATACATTGGGCAGAAATACATTGGGCACTGGAGGTGAAGTTAACTTTCGTATTTCGTACTAAGTTTGTGTTTCGTCAGGTTTGCGAAACCACGCTATTATTTTCAGTAACGCAAGTAGCTTACCAAGGATTTGGACGGGATCTGGTGCGGTACTTCAAATCACATGCCGGAGAAGACTCAGTCTTCTGTTTTGTCAAACACAACGCTAGTCATCTATGACTGAAAAATGGTAATACCTGCAACAGAAGGGAAGTGGAGATTTAGTGTTTGGCAAGGGAATAACTTCGTTAAGACTAATGGTCTATCGCAGTGGATTGGATCTGTGGTACTTCTCATCTGGCTCTTGTCAGCTTTAGTTCAGGTTTTCGTTGGTCAACCATAGTGTGGTATTGTGCTTGGCTCCAGACTTCTGTCGGGCTGTGTTGGGTCCAGTAAAATATCCCTTGGTTATCAGGTCACTTTCATCTCAACACAAGGGCAAGGTAGAGTACAGCAAGTAATTGACTCAGGTAATCAAATTCAGAACCTTATTATCTGGCTTTCTTTGTGTTCGTCCCAGATAGCCGAACTACAAAAGGGTATAATGCCTCTTTCCTGTTACCAACGTTTCACTGGACACTGACTATTCCCTGTAGTTGCGGCAGATCAAAACGAAGAATATTGAAGGATTAATCAATTACATGATAATCTTTTGCTGCATTTATCACATAGTCATTAGAAAGATAACTTCGAGATAAAGTTGCCTCACAGCAGCAAACTCCAGCCGCAAGGGCGGTAATTCTTCTAGCTTCATTTTTTATGGACTGAACCCTTTTCAAATAGAAAAGGTCCAGCTACAGTAGTGTGCAAAATAATGTAGGGGAGACCGGGGCTGGTTGTAACACTTTTTCTTTTGAGGTCGATTACTTCCTAATTACAGGAGATATTTATAACCTGCTTGGTCTTTTGAATATTTGATATCAATGGTCACTTGTGCACTAAACAAAGTTTAGCCATCTCCATCCATGTCTCTGAAAAATGGGTCTAAAGTCGAGTGGTACCACCTGCCCCGTCCAAAAATTTCGGGGTTGGTTGTAACACATCTCATAAAGTGAGCATGGCAAATTTCCCTTTACTTCTTCATGTGTTTTTCAAAACGACACGGGTATTTGTCTCCTAAATAAACTACTAAACACAGCAAATCCGTTCTTCTTACAAAAAATAATCGATTGAACAGTCTATAGGATGAGGGGTGAGGATTGATGAAAACCTTAATTTTGCCTATCTCCAAGTGGTGAGGTAAGCAATTTGGTTTTTTGCCATTTTATCAAAACCTGAAAAAGTGAGATAGGCAAATATCTTAGCAGGGTGACGATGTTACCATGTTTGTTACAACCAACCCCACCTATAGTTCAGGTCAAATGTGGGCTGCAATACCAAAGCATGTGGAAGTGGGCCTTATCACTCTGGACCAGTTGTACAGGCTTTACATCATTATTCAAATAGTATCCAAACAAACTTCTAAAACTGCACAGGCAGTGAAGCAGAAGAGATTTTCTGATCAGGTCATTTTTTACTTTCATGTACTAAAAACGGTTTTTGTCGATTTTTTGGAAAGTCAATTCGGACATTCAGATGCCCTTTGGTACAAAGGTGGCCGGTATCAATGTCAATATATGTGAGGAAACTCAGCCCTTCCCAGTGGATATTCAAGGAAATATTAGCTCTGTTACAACCTACCCCTGTTACAACCAGCCCCGGTCTCCCCTATTAGAACACTTGGCAAATCCTAAGAAACTGATGTTTTTTACTTGGTCCCAGAGCCTGGATTTCACTTCCCTGCCATTGCAAAAGGTAAAGGCAAAGGTACTGACATTCTTTCACCTACGAATTTATCAGTCCAGTCCTTTTTTTACATTTTACCCTAATATTTAGTATGACCCCCCTTGGCAGCAGTCACAGCAGCGCATCTTTCTGGCATTGTTTCTACGTACTTTCTAAGAGTTTCAACCCCAGTGTCATTCCACGCTCTCAGATCTCATTCCAGGGAGTTCCTTAGAGTTATTCAACATTTCCAAAATGCAGTATGTTCCCCAGAAATTGACAAAGGTATCATGCAGGTGTCTCTGGAAACGATGGTTTCATGGCTACACTCTTAGCCGAAAAGGTTCTTTGGTGCCACACCAGGAGAACCCTCTGATTTAAGAACCTTCGGGTTGTTTAAGAACCTTTAGAGGTTCCAGATAGAACCTTTCCCTCAGAAAAGGGTTCTAACTGGAACCTTTATGGGTTCTTTGGCGACAGAAAGGTTCTATATGGAACCCTTTCGGGTTCTTTACAGAAGGTTCTATATAGAACCTTGGGGTTCCTCTGGTGTGGCACAAAGAACCCCTAAATAACCTTTTTGGCTAAGAGTGTATGGGGTCATTTCATTGAAATAATACTTCGTTTTCCAGTTCATGGCAAGTCTTGTAATATTTTTGCACACCACTGTATAACAAAAATATCGGGTTATTAAAAAAAACTTGCCTCTTTTCAAATTTCAATATCTCCTGAATACCTCCCTATTCATTTTTATCTCACTTCACTTGCTTTTTAAAGGGAGACTACATTCATTGTGTAAAACTTTGAATTCTTGAAATAAAATTATTGTCACTACATTCAAATTCATTGATATCTGCAACGTGTCATACTTTTTTAAAATCAACACTCATCATTTTAAGCATTTTTATTGCATCCCAAGGGACCATTGCACAGCACAATGTGATGTCATATGTGTTCAATGCATGTTTATGAAGGTACAACGAATAGGCCTAGGCAGTCACAGTATTTTAGTATAGCTCATTCACTACAATTAGGACACTATGGACACTAGTGACATCACAACTCATGGCAATAGTCTCCATGGATTGATAAAAATTCAAAAGTTTACAGTGAGTAGAGTCTGCCTTTAAAGCTTCTGGTCTTAAAATCATTAGAGTTTGATTCTGTGGAACCAATGTATACGCCTAATTCCTTTGTTTTGTAACTAAAATCCTTCAAGATGTCCAGACGTGGTCGCTTCCCTAACGTTTTATATGTCTTTGCACCTTGTATTGCATTTCAGTGTAGTTACATAAGAAAGGGCTGAAAAACAAATGAATTTGACATTCAACCTTCTCCGCTTCCATCGGTCTACAAGATACTATTCCCTTTTGAACTGTGACAAGGAGAAATACGAAGCCATTGTTGACTCTCTTTGAGGCCTTTGTTCATTACGGTGTCCCGGAAATTCGATGATGGAGTCGAATTACTAGCCGATACAAAGGGTGGTTATAAAGTATCGAGCCAGAATTCTTGTTGGTCTCGAGCATCCCTTAAAATTATAGGAAAACATAACTCTTTAAAATAAGGACGAACAAACGGGTAACACTTATTTCTGGAGTGGCTAACATTAAAATTTCTTTTGCCTTCTTTGAGGCCGTCAGTAAAAAGCTTATTCACGGAGGAGAACCTTTTTTGGGTTGAAATAGATTAGAATGTTGAGACGTGAGTAGAGATGAAGTAAAAAATAAGTAACAGTCTCTTTGAAACTTTTTTATAACATTGTCAAGTGAAGAAAAAGTAAGATGTAACAATAGAGGTCAACTGAACGAAGAATAAGTTTCAGATTCTTGAGAATCGATATATATATATATTCTAAAGGAAAACTTCTTTCCCACTTTTTAGCCTATTCAAAGACATCATGACAAAAAAGGGAAGCTTTGGATGGCGGTACTCCATGCTGCGAACTTTTTTCCTGGCATATAATCCATGCGACCAAATGTTTTTTTCCTAACCTATATAACAAAACCTAATACTAATCCTAATCTTAGTCCTAATCCTAATCCTACTCCCAACACCAACCCTGACCCTAACCCTAACTAAGACACTTAACCCAACCATTAACCCACCATTCACCTCGTTAAGTTCGTTTCGTAATGGATATCATGGATATAGCATACCGGTTAGGAATCTGTATCGGTTAGGAAAAAAATCCGCCTGCGGGCTATATGCACGTTTAAGTCGCCAATTTTTCAAGACAGAACAAGACCCTATTAGGCTTATCACCTCCCGCCAGGGGGAGGTTTTTAGATGCTGCAGGTCATGTAGTCCTACATGTATACACAGAAAAAAAAATCAACTCGAGTGGAGACTCTGAGTCTCAAGTTAGGGACAAAATGGTTCGAAACACTTTTTGACTCAAAATGAAACAGAAAATATTTCGGCGCGAGACAATGACATCTCGGCCTAAAATATTTTCTCTCAGATCGGGTGTCAGTACCTCAACCCGAAATATTTTCTCTCGGAACGAGGTGTCTGGGGCCGAAATATTTTCTGTTTCATTTTGAGTCAAAAAGTATTTCGAATCATTTTGTCCCTAAAGTGAGACTTTGAGTCTCCACTCGAGTAGATTTTTTTCTGTGTATATTTACGTTTGCTGGTATTAACAGAGCATATTCCGTCAATCGAAGGCAATTTTCAGCCTCCGTTCTAAAACTGCACATGAGTAGCGGTTGCAGTGTTTACCATCTTTTCAACCTAAAATTTTCAAAAATGGCTTCAATGCAACGTCTATCGTTGTGGAGAGCACCATAAAGGAATCAAACATAAAGGTTCAACTTACAAATTTAGCATTAGCCTATATAAATGTGGACAGTATCCCTTTAAACCTCAACAGATTTAAGGCAACTTTTTTAAAAAACGGAAAAAATTATTTTTCCCTTTTTAATGTATAGTTTATTAGTAATTCAACAACATTTTTCTCTTTGAAAAAATTTTTCAAAGAGAAAAATGTTGTTGAATTGATAATAAACTATACTTAAAAAGAGAAAAATAATTTTTTCCGTTTTTAAAAAAAATCGCCTTATTTGCATTCTGACTCTTCCATATGCAGGCAAGACCCTTCTGCATGTTTACTGCAAATTTTGTTGAATTCAGACCAGTTGATCTGATGATACAAAAGGACAGAAATAATGAGAACCCTACGAACGATGGGAGCCTATGGTCATCTGTGTACATTTGAATAGGCTAACGTACATTTTGAAGAATATCAAATAGAATCGGGTTCCTAAGGTGAAAGACATTGCTTCCTACCTAACGTACATTGGCATATGGAACATTAATTGTGAAGAAAATGGCTCTATTATCCTCAGAAATGGAATTCAAGGCATCAAGTTGACAGATTCATGTACCCCACTACCACAAAAAAGTTGAAGCTCCTGCCTATTACGTAAAGCCAAAATTCAGGCAGTGAGAGACAACTGGTGGCAACATATGAAGTGTATCCCTCAGTTAATTCATCGTTCGCAGTTAAACCTTTATGTTTGATTCCTTCATGAGGGCACGCAGAAAGGCCTAGTATTGGTGTGGCTTTTTATTCTCCTTAGATTCTGTACCAATTTTAAGGGACATATTGAATAGAATTTCTTTGTCGTTTTTGTCGCGATCAATTAAGTATTCAATGCCTCGGTAAATAATTACGGATGAATTACCCTTAGGTAAAATCTCTGAGTGCCATCATCACCTCTTCATCATGTTTCTATTCTCATTTTCCAAGAAACAAATATGACAAATGTAGTTCTCCGACGTGTCCAATTAATTGCCACTTTCCTTGGTCATATTATATTAACCTTCTGAAAATGGCAGCGCGTCAAATCAAATGAAAATTATGGAGTTACTCTGTTGATACTAAGTTTGTCTGGAAGATGAAGATAGTAGTATAACAATGACCAAGATTAAAGCAGCCAATGATATAATGCCGAAGAAAATGCAGTTGCCTCTCAATTCATTTTTCTCCTCCGAAAGAAGAGCAAGGATTTTTAGGGCGTTTTTCGTTTTCAGACAGGCTTATTTTAATCATGTGCTGAAGTGCCATGATCTGAAAACAAAATCAAACTAGAAATTGACTTATAAGTCAATTTGAAGACCACCCTTCATTTACTGGGGATTACGATGATTAGAGGTGGACTTTGGTTTGATAGGTCTAGCAAGTGGAAGTTGATGAGGGCGTGTAATGGGTTGTGGTATGCTTTGGTGGGTGTTCTGAAAGGGAAGAAATGAAGCAGCCCACTGAAACATCATTAGCTTTAGTTTGATACAAAACATCACTAACTACACTCTACTGGTGTTTAAGTAGGTCACTAGGTCATGAAAGTAGGTCAGTTGAAACCTACACTTTATAAGCTTTAGTTTGATACCAAACATGACTATCTGACTATCTACGCTCAACTGTTTAAGTACGTCACTAGGTCATGAAAGTAGGTCAGTTGAAACCTACATTTTATAAGCTTTGATACCAAACATGACTATCTACGCTCAACTGGTGTTTAAGTATGTCACTAGGTCATGAAAGTAGGTCAGTTGAAACCTACACTTCATAAGCTTTACTTTGATACCAAACATGACTACCTACACTCAACTGGTCTTTAAGTAGGTCACTAGGTCATGGAAGTGGGGGTAGTTCAAACCTACAGGTTAAGATTTAGTTTTGATATCAAACATGACAACCTTAGTGATAATGGTCTTTCGGTAGCTTTATTAGTTCATGGTAAGCGGTCATTCACCCTGCAAAAGATGTTTGTCGTTGATACTGTCACTGTTTGTCCCATTTCAAAATAACAATAAGTAACTGGGGGCAAAGGGTTAATATTGAGTTTATTTTAGTGCATGACTCTGGGTTGACTTGAAAACAGTGAAATAAACACATTTCATGCACTCTTTCCTAATAAGGAAATCGGTTGGTAGTTAACTAAAGCACAATATAAAGTATGGGTGGCAAAGAGTTAATTAAAGTGGAGCTGACTTTCCTGAGTTTAACACAGCAAAATGCCTTGTGAAAGTCCACACATGATCTTTAAAATGCAACGATCATAAAGTTGCTGGCTAATCAATTCCATCAAGACTCAGTTTGAGATAGAGAGCCAGTCAAAAATGTAAACAAAGAACATGTGTTCACTGTCTAGAAATAGATTATCATATACCGTCCTCCTCACGCAAGACGGAACAGCCTTGTGACGTCACGGAGTACCTAAGCAGACCTTAAATTCTCATTTGGCCTGGCTGGTGGCCAGGTGGCTGGGATAAAGTGAAAAACAGACAGCTAATTCATCGCCAATAAAAAGTCAACTATGATTTGGATTTCAATAGGGATCAATAGGCTTGTAGCTGATATGTTGATTTATCAATACAGGCAGTGGCATCTTGATACTCATCGTTTTTATTGAGTTATCTTGGGGACAACACAGAATAGACGGTTTCGAGGAAAATGGCCGCCACTCGAAAAAGCCACAACAAACCGACAGCCAAGTGGCTTTTGGCTGGAGAAATTTTTAAAACGACGAAACCGTCTATTGGATGAGGAGAGAGAGAGAGATCCAGAGAGAGAACATCAGTAAAACCAAGGAAGACCGCCCATCTGTGAGGATGGGCGGTCTTAACTATACCTGACCTTGACGAGAAGCATCAGCTTCCATGCCCGATTGCCCGCCGCCATGTTGGCCAATATGGTCATGTGACTTACATACATGATCATGTGACTCAGACAGGTCTTAATGGACTGATGGCCAAATACTGTTTGACAATGAACTACTAGAACAAAGGAGAGTTGAATCAAAATCACTTTATCTAAAAAATACATGCGCAAGGAAACGAGACACAATGCATACTATTTTGTTTGTTATTTTAGGCCTATTTTATTTTATTATTATTTACCATATCATTTCGATAAGGTTCCTCAAGTGCTTCGCAAAATACATAGGCCTATTACACTCGGTGCAATTAACGAACTGTGAGCGATCTGACCCTTTCCTCCTATTGCAAGTCGTCGAGGTGATCATCCGGCGCCTTATGACATGGCTACCTTGACCTGAACGACCGTGACGGATCTTTCCTCACAAACACCGATAAAGTAACAAGACAAGTACGGAAAATTAGCTTCATCAGTGCGGAAGGACCTGCTTCATACTGCGCGGCCGGTGTTAGTGATTTGACGTCCGTGATCGGTGTGATAAAACTTAAGATACATTGTAGCTTGGCGATGTATGTTGAAGGCGATGGGATGTTACAATTTGATTAACTAGGTGCTCTTTATTTTCATGCTTGATTTTTCGTTTCCAGATGCTTTTCTCTGGCATCGCGAAACCGTTCTCCATGAAACCGCGTCAGAAGCAGTATAGAGTGTTATATTATTGTGTCTAACCTGATCCACCCACCTTAAAACCCAAGATTTAGTCGTATTTTCTTATTTTGAGGCTAAACTGAGCATTTTTTATGCACCTCTGCGTGGTGTAGTGTTTTGGGTCTGATTTAGCCGTCGAATCGTGTATGGGAAGACGAGATGTCAAGGATTATCCCTATGATTTTTCGCAAGGATGTAGGCAGCGATTCGGATTATTTTGATCGGTGAATTAGGGGTACTTTCTGCATCTTGAAGCAGCCGTTATGTTTTAGGCCTATGCTCAGGCCGGGTTTCTTGACCAACTGGCCTGAATAGGCAAACAACAACAAAATGTCGTTTGCCCCGTGCTCACATGGCTCATGGGAATGACTACAGCGATGTCTTCTGATGGCGGTATTCTGACTAAACGGGTAATATTTAAAGGGGCAGTCTCCTGATGGTGTTGTATACATTCCACGGGAAGGCCTTCTGATTTAAAGGCGAAGTCTGGGTTTGGGTATTGGTGATCCCGGGCGGGGATGTAAATGCCACGGCGAGACACGACCTCCTAGTCATGGTCACTCTCCCTGCCTTTTCTCACAGCGATCCCAATACAGGGAACACTGAAAAACGGGGACACTGACAGATGTTACACCGGCGTGACGAAAGCCTGTCACTGCCTACAGCATCATAATATCACAACGCCGAAGTACTGTACAGCATAATTGAAGGAATGTACATGTACTAGTATGCCACGTCTGCAGCGAAGAGATTGCATGGTGATTTTTTATTTCTTTGTCAGTGCTCAACATGAATTATCATTGAAACGTAAGGAATTTCGTGATGCTTTAATAAAGTTGGTTTAATAAATTTTACTTGCCACCCACGGGATGTCATTCTATCAACAACAATTCAGAGAGAATGATGATGGTGCAAAAAAGGCAATCTGTTTTCAAATATCTTGTTATCGTTGTCACTTTAATGCCATGTCAACACATCAACCGACGGGAGGCAAATCATGATCACTCAATTGACACATCGATGGGAAATAAGAATACTTCCCACTTTCATACAGTTTTTTCGTCTATTTTCTACATTGACATAAAGAACACAAAGGCGGAGATGCTATTAAGAATTTAATATGAAATATTGCACAGGTAAAAACTTGGCGACTTTCCGGGAGGACGCTCCTGACGCTCCTCGCTCTGTGACAGCCGAGACGTTCCCTGAGGCTCAACATGGTTGAGTGGTGGAGGTCCTTGTCACAGTGAGGTTTAGGTGTCTCCAGGGAGGGAGTAAACTGGCGAATGACCTGCCAACAAGGCCTTCGCAGCGTCTGAAGCATAGCACGTGCTTGAATAATCATGAGGCGTGCCGACCTGGTTCTGAGGGGAGGCTCGCTAACAGATCTGCTCGCGGCAGGACACCTATCGTTCTCCATGTAAACCCCAATCTAAATAACTTTATGGGCCGATGTCACAAAGCGCGTTTAAGACTTAGACGCGTGTAACTTCGCTAAATGCACGCACTTCCACCATGCATTTGACGAAGTTACACGCGGTAAGTCTTAAACGCCCTTTGTGAAATCGGCCCTAGATTTTTAAAATCTTGCACCTCAGGGTGTTTCATAAAGATTATTCTGAAGAATCGGTGAACATCCTCATCGTTTCGATTGGGAATTCCACTAGTCACGGATCCCTCATCGAAAGGGGAATGCGCCCTCCGTATCGCGGCAAGCTCCTGGCACGACAGGGGTCAAACATATGTCCTTGGTAACAGGTGTGTATGTTTTCACGGCGTCAACCCGCCATCTCCGTCAAAATGTCTGTCAGGTGTCAACACCTGCAAGTTTCTCACGTGTTGGTCTCCAAATGACCCAAAGCAGGTGAAAATATTCCAACAACAAACGCGACGACATCAGGGAATTGCAGATTCTCATGGCTGTTTGGTACTGCAAATTGCTTTTCTTCCGAGTATTCTTTAATGTACCAAAAACAACTTGTTGAAGAAGATAAAAGATTAAAATTTGAAAATGTATTTGATTTCAGAATGCCTCTTTTTCTGTAATACATCACTGTCTGCTTTCTTTTTCTTTCTTTTCATTCCATTCTATGTATATTTATTTTTAAAATCCACCAATGACCCCTCTCCTACCCTAAGCAGAAGGGCCTGTAGAGAGAATGTCAAGGGCATCAACCTGCAATGGTGGAATAAGAAACAACAAAAAAATTCTTAACGTACCAAAACAAATTGTTGAAGAAGATCCCTAAAGAAAATAATCCTCGGTAATTCAATTACAGTTCCAGTGATTCCATCTTTATCTTCATTATTAACGAAAAGACCATAAAGTAAGTTGTATTTTTCAATGAATAATAAAGAATTTGTCTGTTGCTTCCTGATCTAGGGCTTGATACAAATCAAGAAGAGGTATGAATCTGAATAGTATGAAATCTGTTCCCGTCGCGAAGATATAGATGATAGTCCAATAATATATATGTAGATTTGATTGGTTGTTAATCAGGCAAACCAGAAATTGCTGGAAATGAACGTCGTCGCGCTAACGAACGATTGTCGTTCGGTCAATCGGCCGGCTGGTCAGGACTAAAAGTAGCGCCGAAACCGTGCAAGTGATTCTCCTGACGTCACTCTCGCTTTTGCGCACATTACACTGATTTACATCCCTCGAGCTCCACCAACCCATTGGACCCTTATAACCAGAAATATAGGGATCGAGATAAGAATGCTGAAATGTTTATTGTTCACAATCTATTGTTTTCCTTTTCTGCCTTTTCCTTTTTTTTATAAATTTTATAAAAAAATGGAAAAGAACGTTCCTCCTTGCCTTGATACACATGATTTAGTTTAATCTGTACTACTTTAGAGGATTGGAATGGCTCACTTATAATCAGAGGGATGCAAGGTGCAACGGGAGCCAGAGGCTCAGATAAACCAGATAGAGTATAGGTTCTTCACGTGACGTCACACCCTACTTAGCATAGAATTCATAGGAACAGGTGCGGCCATATTGGCCGTCAGTGTCAATGGGGTTTACTGAAATCAGATTTTAACTGGAATATTTTCCAAACTACCTTTCTTATCATTTCCGTTTATGATTTGTCAAATAAAATCACATGTTCTACAGCAGTCTGATGATTGAACGACACCTAGCTGTCTGTTGTAAAAACAGACAATTAGTGCTGAATTACAAAGAGTTGTAGTGTATTACTGTACGGCCAAGCACATGGCTAATTATGTATTAATTAGCTCATTAGCATTGAGTTGTGACGTCGGTGAAGAACCTCAATATGAGTCATAGTGAGAAAGGTTGTATTTCTGCAACAAATTTGCTAAGAGGTTGTTTAGCTAATGCAGTGCTGAGGAACAGTTCCGAGGTAAAATGTCCTAGTTACAGCGATTTTGATGTAGAGGAACTGGACTTCACGGCCATGTAAGTTGTGGAATAGGACACGGCACTCGATGACTACCGACTTAAAACAAAATTTGGGGGTTTATTTCTTAAATATAAAATGTTCGTGTCTTTATCGAAATGTCAAAAAGTTCTAACTGCCACATAATGCTTGATCTTAAATACACCATAATTTGCCAAATTAAAATTCTGTAATGCTGTTGTAGGAATCAGAAATGAGATTCAGGAACACGAAGCAAAGCTGCACGTCGCAAAATTACTTCAATGAAGATAATGCAGCTTTGTAATCTCAAAAGTCACGGACCTCTTAATGTGCAATGTCGTTTTCTATAGACTGAGAGAAAAAAAATCTCATTTGCGAATCCTGTTACAACGATAAACGACACTCTGGTTCTGTTCGGTTTCCGACTACATAATCTCACGGGGGAAGTGTGTGTGTGGGGGGGGGGGCGGTAGGCGTCAATACATGTGGGTTGTGCTCAGCTCCAGGCAATGTAACCGATTTTCACTGTTGATGTAACATTTGTGTTGGGCTAAAGAAAATAAAGACATTAGAAATCGAATCTGCAAATGTACATGTATACATGTACATACATGTAGGCCAACCTGTACATGTATACATGTACATGTTTTTGTAAGTACATGCAGGTGAGGTTATCGTATGATTGTGTTGGTTTTTGGTTTCCAGGAACACAACGACAGTAGTGTGCAAACAACCCTCTCGTAATGTTTGCTCGCGTCGTTTTGTCAGAGTCTGTACTCCGGTTGTTTCCTTAAAGACATTGGCGAAGACGAGAAACCGCAACAAAATTGCTGCTGTAAATTCTAGATGAATGGACAGATTAAGTTAACAATAAATGCCTGACTACATACAATTCATTTTTTCGACGGCCCTCCGCTATCTTGGTTCCTACGGACGTTCTTGTATATGCAAATGACCTTCTGCTGGGCAATCGTATTTTAGACCACAACTACTTACGTAATGGTCAATGTGATACAAGGAAAATAGCTATTCGATCCTGGTGTCTGCTGGCGACTATCCTCGAGGCATCCCTATATGTTTAGTTCATTAGGGCAAAGAGGCCAATCTGTCTGTGAATCCTAATAAATTAACTCTCTGTTGTCGATAACCCTCCAATCGGTACGAACTGCAGTCTGCTAGAATTTTGGTTTTTAGTAGAATTCTGGTTTCGTTATTTTTTAATTAGCTCGAAATACTAAATAAATGCAACTGCGTTCGATGATGTCTCGTAAGTTTATTGATATCATGCGAATTCCTATACATCACCCCAGAAAATTTGTTTACGTCTCAATGCACAACTTTGGTATAAATAAATTTCAACATCACATTGGAAAGCTATAGCCTTGACGGAAAGCGATCCAATACGTCACGTCATAATTGATTTCGATTAATTCAACTTACGAAACCAATATCCCGAAAAAAGCGTTTACCAAATCAATTTATGTACCACATCACATAGTTTAAGCCGTGATTACGTGTTAATTCCCCGCTGATGAGGGAACAGATATCGCGAAAATGGTTATAAACTCTTCTGCATCTTGAATGCTTTCCCCCGTTTCACGTTCTTATCTCTAGATTCCTTGCTCATCAACAACGCACTCCGTATTTGGACAGCAGTCAGACTGGTACCCGGCAGCTTGCATTCGAAGACCGGAGAAATCAAATGATCTTACGGCGGAATTCCGACGAGAGTGACGTCATTCTACAAGCTCCAATAGCAAAATTGGGTCATGTTTACATTTTGACAAGATGGCGGCTCCCACAACTTGGGCATGGTCATGATCATGATGATCTCGTAATCATGAGTAAATTTCAGGAAAACACAGATTTTTGCTTGAAATCAAAGTTGGCTTCAGATCAGGTGAATGAAAGAAGGCAAACAGCTTACTGCTGCCTAAAACCCATGCAAGCTAAATGCCTGAAACGGGCAGTGAACGGTGATACAATTGCTATAATTTTGCCTACGGGGCTTCCCCGAGCTAAATATAGACCAGCGGGCGCCATGATGGTTTTATGCATTTGCTTGCGTCTGTCCTAGTACATGTATTTTCAATCAGGACAGTGTTCGGTCTAGACAGCAGTGTAAAGAGCTCGCCTCTGCACTTGTAGTATTACAGATTAAAGCAAGCAAACTTGGCCTTGGTTTGCGAGACGCCGGGCGATGATGCAATCTCTGAAATTGTCATAGATACATGTAATATACGGAATTAAAGCGAATGGCTCGCGTGGTTTTGGTGGTACCTCCCATAGAGAGTGAACCTAGTCTCCAGGCAAAGTCATGCTCCAGTCATAGGCAAAACCTGTGCAAATATGCGAACGTTCATCTTGGGACGAGGTTCCATTAAAGATTTGTTAAAATGAGTTAATGACATTTTCAAATTCAGTCGGTCAAAATGTACATTTTGTCCTATTCACATGGATTTCGAAGCGGCAGATTTTGCAGAATACGCCTCCGAAGTTTGGCTGTCTAATGCATTTCCCATTAAACTAAAATCCTTCTTTCGCCTTTTTCTCAAAACGGCGCTTGATTTGAGGACATGTCAACAAACAACTGTCAACAAACTCCGCGAGCCATTTGCTTTAACCAACACCCAAAGAGGCAGCATGAACCTCAGCAGCGATGTTATTTCCTCAGTGTTTTCGAGATTTGGACCATTGAGCCTTCCCTGCTGTAGCTGTCACTTATATGATGTTCATTTCGTAATTTTCCTGTAGTAAGTAAATTACAGAGGTGCAAGCATTGTGTCTCACAGGTCGGCGTTCGGTATGCACGCACCAACCTGTGTCCGCGCGGCGCATCACACCAAAATTTGTCATCTACTGCGCCACGAACACGTAGATCCTAGGAAAATAGCGATTTCTGATGAGAAATTGTCGTAGATATAGTCTCGGTCACCCAGCCGCTGTTTCGAATCTGGGGATCGAACAAGCGTCTGGGTCATAACGCCACTTTTTCTGTTACGAGCAGACCAAGATCCTGGTCTGGATGCTGATTGGCTAATCAGGGACAGAGCTAGTCATTCATTCCCATCCGCCGATTCCTCCCATTTGAAAATCACAATCCGGCTGCTGATTGGGCAAGAGAAGTGATCATGTGACTTCATCATGGCGACGACCACATAATGTCAGTTGGGATTTCTCGACCCATCAACCATACGGATACACAATTCCTGCTTAGTTTTCAGCCTGATATTCAACTCCAATAAGCTGATGCTGTCCAGTACGCTGTCTCAGATCACTTCACCGATCGATTCATTGCCAAATTCAGACATTTTGGAGGGTTGTGAGGTGAGATTTTATCCATCAATGGAAGCAGCCATCTTATGTCACGTGACCTGCTACAGCATTACCCACAATGCACTGTATCACAACAATAACGGCGTTCTGGGCCAGACGTTTGTGTAGCAGTACTGCGGAACGAAACGGCTGGCTGCGCGAGACTA
>NMRB01002768.1:73532-89829 GCA_002633025.1 Notospermus geniculatus
AGCGATCTACGAACATCCACGAAAATTGCAGGAAATGTCCCTTTTTTACGTAGCTTCTTAAATCTAAGGGCAGGATCCTTAAATTCTCTAACAAGAATAAGCTCAAAACCACGGGAGCTTGTTTGCAGTTTGTAAAGACCTATTTCTGTGATTTCCTCTTGGTAACCGCCTCGCTGTCCCCCGTTACTGGTATGTACCAGGAAGATATTTTCTCCGCACATTGAGATTCTCAGAAACATGAGGTGACGGTTTTGATTACGAAGACTAGTTTTCAACCTTTCTGAAGGAAGGATCAGTTCTCTTTTCTTTACCCCCAAAAGGTCGAATACATAAGCGTTCATTCTTGTCCATGGGCGAATGGTCGGAAGCCCGGTGGAAGTGCATACGCCAACAACATATTTACCAAAGTCTCCAGCGATGAACGTCAAAATCGTTTTGTCCGCACATCGCATGTGAAATCTTTTTGTCATCTCATAATTAAACTTCTTTTTCAATCTTCGAAACACATACACCATCCGCGAACTTTGCGCGAGCTTTGGAATGACCACAACTACTCCAATATTTTTCTGGTAGTGAATGTTAGCTTCGACGTTTGGTAATTTGGCCAATATCTTACCTCTCCGATGAAATGTGTACCTACAAATGTTACTAAAACATATTAAAAGACGTTTTGCACCATAATGCTTGGATATTTCCAATCTGATAAATAGGTACATAAGAGACAATTTAGTAAGATGTTACCCACCTGCTCAAAATTCGCTGTATTGAGGTAGCAGCCTCCTGGATGCACTTGACGTTCCTGTCCGTCAAAAGTTTGCACGATTGGTTAGCTTTGTCTGGCCCGTATGAATATTGCATGCAGTTACTGATGTACAAACAATTTATTCCACATTCTGTTGGCGATTTTGCAATCAAAACGGCAAGATGATCATTTAGCATTATATCAAAATACACGACCTTAAAGAGTGCAAATGAAGTATCTTTGGCCGCCATAATGACTATCAGCGAACGGAAATATTGTACTTTGTCAAATCAATTAATGATGTGCAATGGGAAGGTCCGTGTCGTTCATGGGTAATCGGATACAGCAACTGACGTATTATTCCTTGCTTACCTTGTTCTAGAAACTAATGACAGAAGACGCGCAGTAACTGAAAGCAACAATTGGCACCTACATGTATGATGAATTCGACGGCTTAACATGAAGGAATTTTCATCTCTCTCTTTCTCGGGCCATCGGACTTCTACCATTGACACGAAAACACGCATCCAAACGTTTTCGACGGTATCACACAGTTTTCGTTGCTTCGAAAATACTCTTACCAGTGTACGTGATTTTGATTCACGATAAGTAAAAGTTAAAGATCATATAGCTCTTCCTATGACTAAACAGAAATCAATGTTGGTCGATATTCCGTTTATAATTTATAATAATAATGTAAAACAACATGAAATAGAAACGGATTTCTAAGGTGAAAGACATCGCTGAAAGACATTGCTTCCTACCAGATTCGAACCCTCGCATTAGGCATCAATCGCCAGCACTAAGGGTCTGCACGCTTTAACCACTAGGAGAAACCCCCATCTTCAAAAAAGATGGTTCAACAATAATAATAATAATAATAATGTACATGTAATAATAATAATGTGAGATTTTACATCGCGCCTTTTTACTGCTAGTGCAGTGTCAAGGCATCTTCGATAATCGAAGGGGGATCTGCTCACCACTCCGTTATATCCCATATCACCCTTCGAGAAATTGACCTGTCTGCGACGGATCCGCTGCCTCGAGAAGAGGAGGCCAATCAGAACCAGTGTTGTAAAATTTCCACGTAGTATGAATAGTGGTAACCGAAGCCCCTGCCGAAGACCCGATATAAAATGCAATCTGATTGGTCGACCGGTAAAGTTGGCATCGTGCCAAGATACGCCGTGGACCGGTCTATTTCTCGAAGGGTAGATGTGCGATGTAACGCAGTGGTTAGCAGATCAGCCTTCGATTATCGAAGATGTGTCAAGGGTGCTTTACATTTTGTTGAGTATTTACAACAACATGATAAAAGTACATATACACTGTACTGCGGAAGTGAGACGTACATGTACAGTACATGTACATGTCGGTCAACGTGTATAGACCTTGCCATGTTTAACTATTAGACCTTTCCAACAAAGATGGCGGTCTCAGTCCTCACCATATGACGTCAGAAACTTAATAACTTCCAATGGCTGCTAGCACGCAAAGAAATTTGGTGGAAAGGTGTATTCCGAAGTTATCTACATGTTCCCTTAATCTTGACAAGAAAGTCAACTAGTGGTAAGACTTTACGCAGTTATGTACCTGTGCCCGTCCATGAATATTTTAAATATACGATTACTGCCGTTTTTGTAAAGTACATGTATTCTTGGCCAGGCAATCAGTTGCTCTTCAGTATCCACAAACAAATCATAACTACCTTTTATTTCAAATAAAAATTTAACGACATATACTAAACGGTCTTTTACTACCTTGTCCCCGCATGGCTTCTCTGCGAGGCAATACCGGTAAACTCTGCTGTACCTAAACTCTACGCCATTCTCTGGATGGTAGGATGAGTAACAAAAATTGTTCTCCCCAAGGAATGCGTTAACTTCGCCTGCCACGTACTGTGCTAGGTATTTCATACCGTCGCCAGAGAATACCACTTCCCCTGTTTTGTCATAGCCACGACTGGCGGAAAACCGGGACATCAGTGCATATCCTTGGTCGTCTGCCATCATGGTGTATAAGTTATCATATTTGTCACACAACAGGTGAGGGAGCGATCTACGAACATCCACGAAAATTGCAGGAAATGTCCCCTTTTTACGTAGCTTCTTAAATCTAAGGGCAGGATCCATAAACTCTTTAGTAAGGACAAGTTCGAAGACACGGAGGCGTGTTTGCAATTTATAAAGACCCATTTCTGTGATTTCCTCTTGCTGACCGCCTTTCAGTCCCCCGTAACTGGTATGTACCAGGAAGATACTTTCTCCGCACATCATGATTCTCAGAAACATGAGGGGACGGTTTTGATTACGAAGGCTTGTGTTCAACCTTTCAGAAGGAAGAATTAGTTCTTTTTTCTCTACTCCCAGAAGGTCGAATACATAAGCTCGCATTCGAGTCCTTGGGCGAATGGTCGAAAGCCCAGAGGAAGTGCATACGCCAACAACATCTTTACCAAAGTCTCCAGCGATGAACGTCAAAATCGTTTTGTCTGCACATCTCAAGCGAAATCTATTTGTCATCTTGTAATTTAAGCTCTTTTTCGATCTTCGAAACACGTACACCATCCGAGTACTATTAACGACCTTTGGAATGACCACAACTGCTCCAATATTTTTCTGGTAGTGGATGTTAGCTTCGACTTCCGGTAATCTACCCAATATTTCACCTTTACGACGAAGTGCGTAGTCCCCCGTCTCAAGAAGAACGCAAACAAGTTGTTAAACCGTGTTAAAGACACAACACATGCACATGTCCATACATCAAGTCATCAACACAAGTTTAATACTGTATTCCCTGCAATAAGTGGCCGCGGCGGGAAACCAAATTCACGCGAGATCATTGATTACACATGTTGGGTTGGAGTACGTAATGTAATATGAAACATGACGCCTGGTGGGATGACGTATATTGTCGGATTTCTAGGCCTAGCTCCTTCATGAATGGCTGTAATTTTGTTCATTTTTCTTTCATTGTACAGTTACACCTGGTCTCTTTCCTGTTACGCACTTCTGGTACATGTATGTCCATTACGACACCAACTCAAAATCAGGCCTATTCAACCCGAGGCTTTTGATTGACTGCCCAATCAGTAATCAGTGATCTCGCGTGAATTCGGTTTCCCGCCGCGGCCACTTATTGCAGGGAATACAGTATCTATACCTGACATTTTGAATATTATTATACTGATGGACCGATTTTGATGCGGTTGGTACCTTTATCCATCTTTCCAATGCAGGTTTATTCTGGATATCTTGGGCGAAATTTACATGACTGTATATGTGACCAACACACATCGCACTGTACTGTCTCCTGAACTGGCCCCAAGCCTTCGCAACTTTGCATGCACGCAAATCTACTATAAGGCAGTCAGTGAACAACAAGGCATGTGCTGCCAAACAATAGACTTGCGTGCACGCGAAGTTACGGCATCCTGAGAATATCAGGCGTTCTTACTGCTCGCTCCCTTCGTCACCGCAGACAGGTAGCGAGCACTAAGAACGCCTGATATTCTCAGGATGAGTTACGGAGGCTTCGTGAATATTGCCCCAGGACTGCTCGACAAGACTATTCGAATCTACGTATACTTGAATGATAAAAGTTATCAATTAGGCATGGAGACTGTTGCTACGCATAGGCTACATGTAAAATAATGAGTTGAAGTATGGTACATGTCCCTTACTTGATGAAGAGTTAGTAATCTGTAATGGTATCACAGCACGTCTAACTTCTCAAATGATGAAAAGGACGGGGGGGGGGCATATTTTACTGAAGCATAGTGTGTCGCCGAGATCATGCGATTCAATATGACCAATCAGAACGCGTCCTCAAAAATATAGTCGAGAAATTTCTTTAAAAAATCGTACAAAAAAACACCAAGCCGATGAAATATCCAAGTTTCTTTATACGACGCACGCTTTGAGCCCAAATAATTTCAATACGCATCACTGGTCAATACATTACGCCGGAGGGCGACAAAATAGGTCAAAAAATTGAAAATGCTAAAAGTGTGGTTATTTTGGTGGTGAGAATGCCAGCTTATTGTAAGATGTTACATGTACCTGCCTACTCCAAATTCGCTTGACTATGGTAGCAGCCTCGGGGATGCACTTGAAATTTATGTCATTTAAAAGTTTGCATGATTGGCCAGCTTTGTCAGGCCTGTATAAATATTTCGTGCAGTTTCTGATGTAAAAACAATTTATTCCGCATTCTGTTGGCGATTTGGCAACTAAAACAGAAAGATGATCATTCGCCATTGAATTCAAATAGACCAATCTGAAGAGCGCAATTGAAATGTCTTTGACCGCCATTATGAGCACAAAGCAAATGGAAATATTGTATTTTGTCAACATCAGTTAATAGAGAGGTTTCGCAAATCTGACGAAACACGAAGTACGAAATACGAAATTGGATTTCATTTCCATGACGTAATGTATTTCAGGAAATGATTGGTACCACAAATATCGCTACTGCAAGAGGGTCTTTCAGCGTATGACGTTCGACCGATAGAGTTACGATGTTTATTAAACTTTGAAATTTATCTTTCGTTTCCACTTCGTAGATACGAAGTAGAAATTTAAAAATTCAAGATGCACCATAACTCTCTCGGTTTTACATGACATGCTAAAAGATGCACTGGCAGCAGGGGCATTTGTGGTACCAACCATCTCCAGAAATAATATTAGCTCCTGGAAATGAAGTTGAATTTCGTACTTCGTACTTCGTGTTTCGTAAGATTTGCGAAACCTCACTTCTATTGATGTGCAGTGAGAAGGTCCGTGTTGTAGGCGGGAAATCGGATACAGCAACTGATGTTTTAGTATTTCTTGCTGGTGTTGGTCAATAAACTGATGATAGGAGACGCACAGTAACAGAAAACAAGAGCAGGCAACTAGGATGAATCCGACGCCTTGATGTGAATTATTCATCATCGAACAGAATTGTAAAATTGACTTTCAGCCGAAGTGAAAAACAGATGCAGCTGTTTTGGTAGTCAGTTTGCGGTTAAAATCTCAGGTTTCAGACTACCGAAAAAGCCGAATTATACTGAGAGTGCACTTCCCAGAGCTGAGAATGACGTTGGCCTACTACAGTTACATGTACAGTATGCTGTAACAGCGGAGCAGATATTTTTCGTGCTACCTGATTTAACCCAAGCATTTGGCTTTGACACGGTCGACCATGAACGAAGTCTTGGTGGATATCGCCTAAAAAACCTTCTTGACAAAAAATCATGTCCTTAGCACCTCCATTACCACCATTGTCCACAGAGCTGGCAACGATACAGCTGCATTCCCATACTATTCATTTGGAAGGATGCATGCGCAAAATACATGAGTGGCTGTAAATAAACTGAAAGGCAACCCAATATGTACAAAATGGTTTTCGGCAAGAGCCGTGGTTACTTAAATCCCTGCCAGTCGCCGATGCTCACTGTGGAGTTCTTAGAAGGATATTCGAAATCTGGCAGTCAGTGCTGTTGGCGCGGACACTGTAAACAGTATCGTCTGTGGAAAGTTCCCTTTCATTTGCAAGGAGCATTTGACGAGTTATACGAGTTATATCTGGGCCAAACAACCGCAATCAAGCTCCTTAACCTTGTATAGACCAGTAAGTAATTTCAAGACGAAGGTTATTGCAGCTATCTTATTACATTACATCCATCTTCTTGCTTGCAATCTCGGTGGCGATCTTCTGCACAGTTGCAGTTGGTACCGAGCCGCTCACTGGAATGCCTGCATGATTATGCTAAAGTATCTACATTGGCTTTGCCGGTAAAGTGTCGGATTCATTTTAAGACCTTGCATCTCTGGTAGGCTGCGAATCTTGGGCATTGGACTTGATACCGCGGAGGCACGACCTGTGCAGTCCATGGTGGCAAATTTTTGTACATTGACCATTACAACATTTCATTGGGAATTAGTGACGGTTTCAGCACATATAGGCGGGGTTTCGCAGAGACCTCGATCCTTTGTACGAGTAATTTAACTCTGCATTTCCATGTACACTTTATCGATATCGGTACGTCTGTATTAGCTAAAGATATCAAACTTACAAATATCGATTGTGTACGATGCCTTTACAATGAGATGAGGGGACCAATCTACTCCGATTGAATCACACAAGTCATGAGATGACAACTGCAGAATCTCCGTCTCTTTCTTGTTCGGGACTTCGGACTTCTGCCATTGACACGAAAACACACATCCTAATGTTTCCAACGATATCACAAAATGTTCATTGATTAGAAAGTACAATGTCCGTGCTTTTATATTTGATGTAAAAGTTAAAAATCGATCAAACTAACGAGACCAAACCTAAGTCAATACAGGTCGATATTTAGATTATGTTGACTGTTTACGAAAACAGATTTTGTAAGCTGCTAGGTGTAAACATACTCGTAATGTTTATGTAATGTCTGTATGATGGTGTCTTGTTATGACGGAACAGTGACCCCAAAAGTAAAAGGGTCCGAAGTGCAGGACTGGTGTCCTCCAAACAAAAAAGAACCATGATGTAATTTCACTGAGGACATTTCAATGATTGGGCTGAAGGGAACTCTGGAAACCCTTCTGAATGGCTATTACCTAAGAAGCTGACAAAAGGGCCTACTACTGTAAAGATGATTTTAGTCAGTGTCAACATGTTGGTGTCAAAGATGCCACAGTTCACAGCAGAACAGCGCACCTTCATGGTGCTTGAGTACACCAAAACCAATTCACCAAATGTGGAAATTTCTCCAGCATCTCCATACATCCTGACCTATCTACATACCAAATCTGAGCCAAAAATATTCATGGGTTTGGGTTCTAGGAGATATTTTAGAGATGACAACTTTTTTTTGAAACACCCTGTAGTTCAATCTCCTACTCAGACCAAATTTTTAACCTCCGTACTTGTCATGAATTATCCAGGGACGGTTGGCAAATACTGTAATTTGCTCAATGGACAATCTTGGACGACAGTTTCATGCAATGCTGGAGGTCAACGTTTTCCTGGAAAAGAAATACATAGTCAACAACAAACGTTCTCGAACCACATGCCGAGTCAACCGATAATCTTCGAGATTGTTAGTTTTGTGCTCGCTAACTTCGTTTTTTTTTATTATCTTTCTCAGCTTCTTTGAGTTCCGCCATCTGTTGTTTTCAATAGGCTTCTTTTATAACGTCACTGTTGTAGCCTTGGCAAGGTCATAACTGAATTATGCCTTTATCCGGCATTTGGGAAATGTGCTAAATTGGATTGCGGTGAATGACAGGAAGGGGCTGTTGAATAAACTGCATTAAATCAGTATCAGAGCCTCGGTATGTTCCCATCTCTAACGAGTCAGACGGGGTATACCTTGAAGAGAGTAGCCTGTCAGCAAATTTCTAATATGGCAGTTACCTCCAAACTAAATCATAGAATAGTACCAATTGTTTCATTTTTTGCGATATTCGTGAAGCAGTCGCGGCGATCGCCGTAAGGCCCGCGAAAACTGGTACCGCCGTCAAATAGTCTGCATGCGACGGTCGGCATACATGCACTACGGTCCCTGTGCACGTTCGCCATTCAAAATGGACACGCCAAAAGCCTTCCTCGCTATAACGTACACCTCGCTATAACGTACACTTTGCGTGGATCCCGACGTGTACGTTATAGCGAGGGTTTACTGTATACACGTATAGGTCGAGTTTGATGAAAAAAACAAACCAACAGACTCAATTACTTCCTTCTCACTAGCTCATTAGAACGTTGAGGTGTGAAAAGCGATAAGCGTTAGCTGTAAATTGGACCGAAGTCGAACACGACATTGGTAATGAAGAATAAAAGGATACGAGGGAACATGTCCGTCAAAGATCTGATTCTCAGTCTAGAAGAGTTCTTTCGGAACCGAGATGACTCTGATGTGTACTTTTGGGTCATCTATCCACCAATTAGCAACGTTTTACTTCTCAATCGGGACGGAGACCGAAGAAAGCCACATTGGCCGGGGGGGGGGGGTATTTTGCTCTCCTCAATGAATTGAAATTATTAGCCCTCCGTTTTCGTATCGCAGGGCAATATCTTTTCTTGCCTTCTGTCCTCCCGGTGCAATTACACCGATTCGTGTAAATATTCCATCTGTAATCACCTGTTAGGATCGACGGAGTGGAATACTAGCAACCTTCTAATCAAACAAACCTTTTGAGGGGTGCAAAGGTTCTGGAATGAGGATGTCAGCCGTGTCATATCCGGTTTTATCCTTCGGTTAACATCCTTTCTTGTCCATGAATGCTCATCGCTTCCACTCAGCGACCTCGAAGGACTCGCTGAAGTCACAACTTCGTTGATTTTGAGGGAATGAAATCGGGTTGATTACCTTTCGTTTGTAAGGTCAGAGCGAAAAGGTTATAATATAAAATCGAGTTAATGGGCCAAGATCAAGCCAGGGACGTTCAATAACCTTTCTGAGACGAAAGAAAGGAAGATTGAGATCTGTACACAGTACACTTGAAGGTCTCTCTATGACAAGTCCCCAAGGAGCGAGAGCGACGGGGTATTTTTACAGTAGGCCGGGATAAGCCCTACTGAAAAAAGAAGAAACGGTCATTTCATTAAGGGAACAAACGTTCCTGCCAAAGACAACAGAAGGAAAAAGAGAAATCGGTTTATACAGGAAATCCTCGCCAATACCGTTGTAATAGAATCTAATGTCCCTTAATCCTGTGACAAACAGTGTATAGGGATATCAGAAATTCGGGGGCATTTAGTTGGGTGTCTAATATGCCCATCCACTGATAGGACCTTTGTATTTTATTTCAAAAAAGGCGTGCGAAATATTATAAGGGCAATAATTCAACTGGCCTTTGATCCGAGAAGATTTTATCATCTTGCAAGTTTGTGTGGAAATCGCTTCATTTCACACTACGATAACTTCAGACTGGATACATGTTTTACTATTACTTCAGATACAATTTTTGTGCTCTATGTTGGATACCTACTTCAGATACATGCAATGACAGTGGCGGATCCAAGGGAGGGGGCGTGCCCGGCGCACGTCCCCCCCCCCCCTTCAGCCGCCGAGCAGCAAAAGTATTCGAAGGCATATAATCAGACCCCTGATTTTCGGTAAAAAGAAAGTTCAATTTGGCCCGCCCAGGTGCCAGGAAATCGCGTTTCCGGCACTTTGACCCCAAAATTTTCGGCGCTCAGGGAATGGGGTTTGCCCATTCCACGCCCCCCCCCCCGTTCGGCAAGTCCTGGATCCGCCACTGCATGATGACGCGACTCTTACAGGTTAAAGTGATCGCTGTTGGCAACACCAGAAATGGTCGACTCACGCTCGAAACCCTGGAGCGTATTCAATAAAAGGTGAAATGAAGGCAAAGACAGACCGATTGATTATGTATCAAGTGGTCCTGCGTCGAGTGCATGGAATAAATCGTCAGGTTTCTCTTTTTCTCAGCATCCATCATTGTTGATCTTCTTTACCATCCCATACCGTAAAAACTTATGGAATATTCTTGTTGCAGATCTTTTATTCGTTCATTTTTTGACCACTTGTTATATCGCAACTTAACAAAAGCGTCTAAAAAATATTGCCAGGGGAAAACAACCCGAACCCCGGCTGTACACAAGGTCATTGGGTATAGATTGAATCCTAATGTACTGTACAAGGTTCCGTTTTTTTTCAATCATGACTATAAAATAAGGAGAAGGGGAAGTGAAAAAAAACACGACCCCAGCAAACAAACACGGTGCATCGGCGATAAATCTTTGACTAGTAATTAGCGTTGCGTTTGTCTACCAACCGTTAACGGTTGTTAGGTGTTTTCTTTACCAAGTTGCCGCAGTTTGATCGAATTGTTTGACAAGCCAAATGTGAATGAGATGAGTTTTTATTAACTGCCGCGGACTTTGATCAGATTTGCTGATTATTGGATGCAAATATCTCATCATCTTCTGCGTAGGGTGATGTAAGTTCATTTGCAATTTTATGACATTGTTTGCAAGATGCAGTTGGACCAACGGCATGGAACAAGTCTTAAAGGGACCCTACACTCTAAAAACTAAAGAGTTAAAGGAACTCCTAAAGAGTTAAAGTAACACCTAAAGAGCCTGTACAGTGAGTGCTCTTTAAAGACCACTCACTGTACAGGCTCTTTGGGAGTTCCTTTAACTCTTTGGGAGTTCCTTTAACTCTTTAGTTTTTAGAGTGTATAGGCAGCTAGCTATTGGGCTTATATCAGTGAGGTCATTTCATCAGGTGGCGCTAGGAACTGACGTGACAACTTACGGGTTTTGGCTTAAATGCTGACGTTTTGTTTATTTTACTTGCGATACATATCGGAGTTCAGTTAGATTCTCATGCCCACCGATCGGCGTTGTAAATACATGTACATCGAAATGTGGAGGTGTCCCTCTGCTTCGAAAGGTTTGGGGGCTACACGGCGTGTCAAAATCGCACCGGCAATATACATGACATTCCAGATTGCTCGGTACACTGGGAGATATCGGGGACGTAAAGCAATAAAGTGGCCATTATTTTTTTTAAATGTTGGAAACACGCTGAAGATAGATTCCCTTGTCTACATACGGTATTTTTCTCGCACCACGATCGACAAACACAGGCAAGATCTAATTTTGATTGATTTTGACGGAACTGTTTGCCAGACGTGTGTTCGCCAAACAAAGTTTTCGTTGTTGGCGGTAGTTCTATTTTCTCCATTTTCATTTCTTTTTTCGTCGCCATGGGAACAGATTTCTTCTTTTTATTCCCAAAACGAAGGACGCGTCAACTCGTCCAATCGCGCAGACGTCAATAGATTGAATCAAAACACATGGATTTACCCAATACCTGTCATAATGACTTGTCCTTTGTGGAAAAGAACTTGTAGACCTAAAAATTGGTCTGGCTGGAAAATCACTGGGTATGCCTCATGTCATGCTCTCGTCGAACGAATAACGAATCGCAACTTTCGTCGTGTGCATACCTTTGCTCTCTGGAGTGTTCCTGTTCACAATTTGGCCAACTCATTGGTTACAGCAGGCGTAGGCTATTGCAACTGGGCAGTATGAGTTGTGACATCGATCAACAGGAGCTGTCAGTGAGCATTCGGAACGACCTGAGGCGAACTGCTTATCTGTCCACTGGGCGGCGCATTTCACCTCGGACACAAGTCCAAGGCAGCCATATTGTTTATCAACAAACCCACGTGACCGACCGTGGGACTATTTTGGCAGAATTTTGGCCTGTTAAGATGTTCAACCTTATTTGCTGGATAAGTTGAGGCATATTATACATAAACGTACCGGTATCTCACCCAATCTACCAATTATTGATCCAATAACGCAACGTTTCTGTGTGACATATTAGTGCGTAGGTGCTGCAGGTGTGATGAGGCGACCGCATCCAAACCACCAGGAACGCATTGAAATCGTTGCGCGTTCAAGATGGCTGCCTTGGAATTGTGTCCGTGGGGAAATGCGAGTGTCTACGGAAATTGCCGAGCAGTTGCCTTCGGAAGTTCCGAATGGTCAGTGAGTTGACCATTGGTGTCACTACAATTCAATGCACATAGCGGACCCATTCGTTCCTGATTGAGCACCAATCAAGAGAAGTTTCTTTTGAAATGTGCTGCCATCTTTTGACAATACGCGCGGGTGACCACTCCTATTAAGCATGAGCCTTGTTTTGGCAGGTCTTTACATGCAGCTTCAGTGGGAGTTTTAGCCAACGCCAACATCATCTCTATCGATATGACATCACCAGACACACCACACTATCATAGCCGCCGCCAAAATCGATGGCTGTGTGCTGGTGTGGTTGATATCAAAACACCACAAGATTGTCTCAGCTACTGGTAGAGTGTTTTTATCTGGCGCAAATGTGTGACTGGTGTTATTTCACCGGTGGAAAGTAAATTTTTCCATTTCCCCTGAAGTGATTTTTCAGGCCACACTGACCATTACAAGTCTTATACCCGACCAAGTACACAAGACAAAATTCTGGACCTTCGTCCACCTAATGTCCGGTCGGATCTTTTCACAGTGTATACGTATCATAAGGCCCACGATGGGTTGTACTGCAGGTGAAGTACAGGCCTACACGTAGGTCTAGAAGTAAAATACCCTGTCGTGGACCTCATACCATCTGCACTTGCCCGATACTTCTACAGTGGACGTTAGGAGGGCGAAGGTCCAGTAAATTCCTTGAAGGTCCAGTAGTTGTAAAATATGCGTAGACACCCTTGACAGAACGTGACACTCGCAATATCACCAAGATCATTTATTCTTATTTGATGATCGGCGCCTACTAGTAGACAATATCAAGTTACAACAAACCCTGAGTTGTGGCCGTGGTAAGTTGCTGTAGATCTGGAATTGATTAAATGAACTGAAAGCGAGAAATATCGATGACAATGCAAACATCTCCAGCCTTCTACTATTGACTTCTGAGGTTTCTTTACAAATGTAAAACTTGAATGAGATCAACAAACTACGTTAGGCGAAGTATTCACTGATCCTGAAGCTTCTTGTGTTGAATTCTACTCTAATTACATTACGTTTCGTTGAAATTTTGAATTTTTGAAATCGCTGCTGGCAGTGTTTCATGAATTTGTTCTTCAAACATTGGGGTAACTTCGTTATTGTTACTGCTGGAGGTGGCTTGTAAAAACAACGGCTTCACCTGAGGCCTTAATGGAGAAACACAATCTTCCTTTAACCATCAAATGACGAACTGCCAGTATACAATGTACCTGTAGCTTGGCCGTATTTGGAGAGGTGCTGGCAGTCTTGTTAAAAAGTAAATAGACAGCAGATTTCTCAGCTAATGTCGATGGTTTCAACCTCAAAATGTGTTATATTATACCCCCAAATATACATGTAGCATGTTTTTTTCGGATGATATTTTGATATTTCTTGAAAATGAAAAGAGATTTTTTGAAACTTTTTTCACAGAACTTCTTAGAAATCATCAGGGAATAAAAGCTAATTTTGAAATGAACATTTTGGATTCTAAAAATTGTGTTTTTCCTTGATATTTTGAAATTTTAATATTTTCATGTTAATTTGCCACAAATCCTAAATTTGGTATGTCATCATTTAAGCAACATGTTTTGGTGTATATTATGGCAATCTTACCCATAAATGAGCATTGGCATCTCTGCAGAATAGGAAATAATCACTGTCTTTTTACTTTTTAACAAGACTGTACATGCAAAAAGCAATCTCTAGCGAACGTTTACATTCAGTTGACGACTCAACGGATCAAGTGTATCTTTGGAAAGCCCATGAGTTAATCTTTTGATACCGATTCCTTCATGCTGTGAATACACTGTCAATTCCTGTTGAAGAAGTCATGTTGACGGGTGCTAAAATTTGATCAAAAGGCCAGTTACATGTTGAGAAAAGACGGTCTTTTTAAGTGGAAGGAGTTTTCAGGCCAAAGACAATCAAGTAATCTAATAATAATGCTGGAAGTCGGCTCAATAAAGTAACATTTACACTGTAGAAGCTTTCTTTGCCCCAAAATTCGGCATGGTAATAAAGGATACCATATCCTGGTGCAACGGGTGGTTTAATTTGCGAAGAGAACTTTGTTGTGGTCGGAATTTTACTTTTTAGCAGTGTTGTTCGATTGCTTTCTAAATTCTCCCTACTGCACGGCTGCGTTGGGGGCACCAATTCCAGCCGTGCCGTGCATTCCAACCTCTGCCAAACTCACTATCGCCGATTGCCACGGGTACTTGCTACATGTAGTAGACCCTATTTCTCAATATGAATAATATACTGGCCTACTGATTGATTTTGGCACCTGTCAATAAGCCAAGTAGGGGCTATTTCGTTCTTGCTGAATACTCTCTACATAAAGCTGCATTGTAATACTTTGTGATGTCATATTCTGCACTTGTTCAAAACGCCATAAAAACCCACTGGTGAAAGTGGAATCCGAGTCAGTTCTTTCTTAATTATCATAGATTTGCCAATAGAAAATTGAATATTGCTATCTCTTCAGGCGGACACTGAGCAACAGTTAATCCTGTCGCTCAAAAATCCCCTCTGGTCCACCAGACTTGAGGAGATTTATAAGGATGCTATCATTTGACTCACAGATTGCTTGTCGAGAGACAGTATTAGCATCCAGAATCTGGCAACTTCTTCATGACTTGACCGTGAAACGATTAGGTCTTACATATTCTTTTCTGTCCATAATGCATAACCAAAACAACCTGCATAATTTGATAAAAAAGAAAGGTGCATGCATATCGATAATCTTGGATAAACGCTGGTCTTATGCCTTCTGATAATGGATGTCCCCGAGCAATACATTTACGGATTAAGTGGCACCATTCAAATGCACTCTAGACCAAGACCCTTTAGCCAGTGAGATACATGTACAGCAAAGGAACAATAGTTTGGAACAATAGTTTAAGGGAAATTTTACACTTAACATGCTTAAGGTGAAGGGATACCTAATCACAAAATAATGCACGCAGAAACCTGAAAAATCTATATCTTTTCTATAGCTTAAAGTAATAATAATGGTGAGTTCTTAATAATGGTGAGTTCTTATATAGCGCTTCATAGCGTATTACGCTCTCTAAGCGCTTCACACATTATTATTATTCCAGCCTATGATTCAGAAACCTTTCTGTAGAAACCAAAGGGCAGCCAGAATATAGCGCACACGATGGACATTTCAGGCCAGTTGAGAGTTACAGAGTGGCACGGCCGGGGATCGAACCCGCGACCTTCCGATCACGAGTCCACCGCCCTAACCATTATGCCACCGCGCTCGCCGTAATCTATTACAAGTAATCTATTATTACAAGTAATCTATTATTACAAAGTAATCTATTACAAGAAGTTAATTACACATGTACTTAAGTATAAGCCCTGTTCCGTCCATTCTCATATAAAATTGTGAATTTGGATTGTTATTAAATAACTTTTAATTAGGCCCTAAAATTTCACCTTCGGGGCGAAATTCTGAATCTTGGCTACCGACTGTGCTGTCCCGGATTATACCATTACACAAAGACAAGCAGTCTTCAGGTGCCTATAGAGAGTTTTCTCAAAACAATTATTTCAGTTACCCGTTATAAACTAATTAAGATCTAAAAATGCCCTGATTTACATTTTCTGGAATACGTGAAGATTTCACTCGGATATCGGGTGTCTATAATCCGAAGATCGAAGATCGATGACTTCTATAATCCGATGACCTACTATAAAACGATGACCCCCACATACTATAATCCGATGACCCAACTATAAAACGATGACCCCACGTACTATAATCCGATGACCCAACTATAAAACGATGACCCCAAATGCTCCTTGTCCAACTTCTTAATGTAAAGATGATATCACGTCATTCCATGTAAACTGAGGGAGTCCAGAAAAATCATTATTGCTCCTTTTTGATAACGACAATTTTGGTATTTTGAAAGCCATTTAAACATCACAAGTGGTCTCTGAGGTGGAAAAATTCATTCTGATTCATCTTGGACCATGAACAAAGTTATTCCACTGCACTAATTATTCACAGCTTAATTGGTATTTTGCACAAATAGCTGCTAT